>BCLG01000639.1:141327-165813 GCA_001602295.1 Zoysia matrella | reverse complement strand
CGGGCAGCGCGCTTAGGCGGCGGCCCCGTACCGGCGCACGGTGGCTGCTCCTCGGGCGGCGCGATGGGAGGTGCAGCGTTGAGGACCTGCTGGTGTGGCCCATGCCCGAGCAGGTCGCCATCCATCCCGTCGAAGGGTCGTCGTGGGGCTTGGGCTCCCTAGATCTAGAGCGGTGACAGTGTCCTTGGGACCTAAGAGAGAGAAGGAGGGGTACTCTGGGAGGAGACGGTAAGAGGAAGAATGCTTTAAGTCGGGTGGCTCAGAGTTAGGATCCGGTGGACATGGAACGTCACCACCTGATTGGTTGATAGGTAGTCAGCTGGATCGCCGAGGCTACAGGCTGGCAGCTCTCCTTAAACAACCGCTTGCAGAAATTTATTTTATGCTGTCTTAAGGTAGCTGCATAAATAATCTTATTTATACAGGCGGTATGTTAAGAGACTCGTCTGTATAAATTTACTAAGTGTCAGTGGTTTTTGAGCATGGGCTCACACATCTCTTTGTATAAGTGGTTTGTAATTTCCATCCACCTGTCCGTTGAGATGAGGGGTGTTGGGAAAAATGTTTTTTTATAGTGTATGGTTAAGATCTTCCATCTTGTGAAAAGATAATTAAATTTTTATAGAAATCAATTCAATTTCATAAGAAAAACGTAGGATTTAAAACAAATCTCACGTTCCAAAGGGGTCTAAAAGTGAATGAATGATGGCAAATCATTTTAACCATCCATTTTTACATTTTTTTTTATATGGCACGCTTTGCCCCATAAAAATTTCTATTTTTAGGTTTGGTTGATTGTGTTTCTTTCTTTTCTTTAATCAATAATTTATATAAATTTGTTAAGCTTTAATAATATAATATTTATATCTTTAGATTCATAATGAAAAATATTTTAATACATAGTTTACATGTTCATAAAGTTTATCTAATTTATGAAAATCCATGGTTAAAGAGAAGAACAATCCACAGTTAATGAAACCCAAAAATAGATCTTTTTTATGGACGATAGAGTAGTTTACCCTACTCTTTGCCGAGGACAAAGTTCCGCCACTGCATGGAGATGCCCTGCTTGCAGAAGGCGCTGCTTGACTGACCGTAGCCGGACTCTATTTTTCACTCAATGACGCCGCCGGCCGCCGGCGCCTGCGTCGAGAAGTCGAGAATACGAATACACGTATACGGGAAATGAAGTGTCGGAGCTAGAATACGCTGCTTTGGGCTACAGCTCGCATAGGCAGGAACTTCAATTCTCATTAAACTGATCTGTCTTTGTAAGTGAAGTAGAGATTGCAGAGTGATTGAGCCGCACGCTGGATTTCTGGGCTGGGCCACCGGGTCAGCCTCATTTTTTTTGCTGGGGTCAACGTTGGTAAAAATTCCATGGGTACAGAGGCTCCGTTGGTAAACCGTGCTGATACCGGCAGCTGTACGTAGGTTCGCCGCTGTCTTGATGGGTGCTTATTAGTCATGTTGCAAATAGGATGGGTATTATCATGAACCCGTATATCTACTCTATAAAATCTATATTAATAGCTCGTACTAATTAACTATATGTTTTTCGCAACTTAACAGTGATCTATCCACAAAGACCACTGAACAAACGGATATGTTCGCAACAACCCGCAAAAACTCGTCATTTTATTACATTTGTTCTACTTATACTAATTTACATGAAATTGCTTACCATTGTTTAAAATATTCTTCAATAAATTTTGGTCAAATTTATTGAAATTTTATAATATGAACGCGAAGTTTTAATTCTAAGGTTCAACTTTAAACTCATTAGAACAAATAAAAAATCATCACTTTAAAGTTACTAATATTTTTAAATTAGATATATATGTAATAATAGTGGTAAATTATGTGTTGAATGGATAAGTTATTAGTTTTCGCAATAACTATATATTTTCTCTATGTCAAACGATGCGGTTCGTAGATTCTCGCAAAACCCACGTATTAAATTTGCAACTAATAACGTAGCTCACGAGTGCAACAACACTCGCCTCACTTGCAACTTGACATTAGGGTCATGTGTAGAAAGGTCTTAGCTTGGTGGGCCGTCAGCTGGTCACAGACCTTGGTGACGGCCGGGCTGCTACTCGAGTGGGCTTCGTGTCGTTGTTCATTCGAATATTTAATGATCTAGGAAATTCTTCCGTAGTATCTTTATATTGTCTGCCGTTGAAAGAGGGTAGACAAGTTCACTTACCGTCACTTTTACATACTAAGTATGCATGCGTGCAACTAACCATTTGATTTTAACATTATACTCAAAATTGAAACCCAGAAACAATTACACCATAATCTGATTCACTGATTGATAATCAACGGTCTAGGAAAAAATTTACCCGGGATGAGGTGCCATATTAATAGCACACAGTCTCAGAAAAATATTCAAAATACAATAGCAATGAAATTTTTTTTTGTTAAGTTCCGGTGAGTTAATTTTTAGTACCAATTAATCCAATCAATCTTGGTACACACACACCCAAACATGAAAATCAATACATAGAATCCATGATAACAATCCAATTTACAGTAATTATATTAGACTTTCTGGTGTAATCACAGGAAAGACAGAAAAGAAATTAAACCAGATGAGAAAAAAACCAAAGACACATCAACAAACTACAGCTAAGACTACAGTTAATTTTTGTTTTCCATTCACAGAGGAGGTGCCTCTTAGCAACTGATATTTACAATTGAACATCTCTGGAGAGCCATAATGTACAAACAATCATAGGTGAATCCACAACAAATACTTCAATGGCGACAGGAAGCTGCTTTCCTCACATCATTCAAGGATAGCTTTCTTTTCATCTGAATTTCACGGACTGTTTCAGAAATCAAGAGACTCAATTTTGGAACACTCTGACATGTCAAAGGGAGGTCAATTCCAGCAGTTTTCAAAGCTTCTATGATGAGTTTCTGAGATTTTGGATTATGATCCGCACATCGCAAAGGAGAAATGCCACTCAGAGCAGGTTTACCACATGTCGTTTTCCCATTGGATGCACCACTACAGAAAATAATCAGATAAGCAGTTAGAGTTTGGCAATCCAGGCTAGAACAACATATTGCCATTACAGAGATTAACTACATTGTTATCAGAAATGTTTCAACATAGTCCCCCATCTATTAATATCAGACTCAAAGAAATAACTAACACTGTCATAGAACTCATCACTGCTACAAGTGACAGCACCAAGATTGACTGCCAAAAATAATAGCTATCACATGAAACAAATCATTCCTGGTGCAGAACAAATGAATTCTAGATTAGATACTTAGAATCCATTTTCTGAGGCATTAAAGGAACTGTACACAAAATTAGTGTTAGAGTAGACAACTAGATAGACCACTATTATGTAAATACTTCAGAATGCATCATCTGGGACATTAAAGGAGCTATACATTGCAATACATGGAATGATAGAATATTCTCGATCGTGTATGTGCACAGCATGGTGAAGTAGCGGCTGAAAACATATACATAGAAAAATTATGGGAAAAATAAAAGGAAAAAGTCCAAATCACTACCCTCACCTATGGCCAATGTCCAAATAACCCCCTAACCTTTTATTTAGTCTATTTAACCCTACCGGTTTAGGAAAACAGGTCACTATTCACCTTTAATCACCCTCCTAATCCTGTTTTGCTGACTAAGGATGGTTTTTATACCACGCTGCAGGTGATATGGCTGGCTGCCTTTGAGTCGGTAAATGGGAATCGCAAAACAGGGGATCCTGGGGCTGTCATGTGGGGCCACCACTACTCCTGCAGGGAGCACAAGTCCAGGGCCGCAGCTGGCCCCAGCGCAACATTATGGTGTGTTGATTTCAGCAGTCAATGAAGGCAAGAATAAAGGGATTTCAGGAAATTAGTTCCTGTCATTTAGGAGGCGAGAATCAAGGGATTTTATTTAGCTGGCCAAGTGCCTATTTATATTTCTCCTGTGTTTTCTAAAAAAAAAAAGTGCCTATTTATACGGTGTACTCAAGCCCTCATTGAGGCAGGCAATAACACACGGTTTTCCTAATCTCCCTCTTTCTCCCAATCTCACCTCCTTCACCATTGGGCACCCAGGAAAGAACCCCTGCGCCAGTACCTGTCCGGGCTACGAACTCCGTAGCCGTGATCCTGCTACCTTGGGCACTAGCGCCCTTGAAACTTGGCATGTGATTTAAGCTGGTGGAAGCAGGAAGGAGGTAGGCTGGCGGCAGCATTGCATCTCGGTATTCCACAGCGGTGCAGCCGCGTACTGCAGCGGTCACGGGGCGCAGCAGCTGGATTTGAAAGGGAGCGACCACGGGGGCTTCCGTCGGTGACCACTAGGGCGCAGCAGGTGCGCTGGTCGACACTGGCGGACAAAGACAGCAACGGCCACGAGGTGCGCAGGTCAGTACTGGTGGACACAGCCCATCTTTTGTCTTGCCTCAAAGGAATCAAATCCCCAGCACAACAGCCACTGTTTTTAGCCGCCACACCTACGATCCGAAGATTCCCCACACCGGCACTGCTCGAAGCTGCCATCAACAGCACTGCTCAACCTCTGTGGTCGAAGGCACTGCCACCACTGAGAAGGATTCCGCCTCAGGAGCGTGGTCGCCACGCCCAGCCTGCCACCGTGGTTCCAGCTGCGGCCACCGGAGAGGGCTCGCGGTGCCACAGGAAGCTCGTGGCTACTTCTGCTGTTTACTGCCCCTAAGTTTACGCCTATGCTTGCTCTATTTTCTGCTGATGTGAGATTCCATTTTGTAATCTTCATAGGAAGCCAGCCACGTCAACTGCCAACGTGGCATAAAAACCGCCCTTAGTCAGCAAAAAATGATTAGGAGGGTGATTAAAGGTGAATAGTGACCTAGTTTCCTAAACCAGTGGGGTTAAATAGACCAATTAAAGGTTAGGGGTTATTTGGACAATGGCCATAGGTGAGGGCAATGATTTGGACTTTTTTCCAAAATAAAATGTATATAAGTGACCAAAGAGCAATTTTACGACGGGCACCCCAATCTTCATCAGCTAATAAACACACGTTAAAAACAAGTTTGTGCATTCCCAAACTATTTTCTCATTGCCGACTTCATGCTTGTTGACAAGAAAAGTGAACATATAATTAAGTTCCATCAGCAGTGAGTGATAGAGAAAAGTCACATAGTACAAGCTGTACCATCAGATGGCACCCAGCAGTCCAAACCCACTGTGGTCTCGTTAATAGCTAGAGGGGGTAATTTGTTGTACATGGGAAGGTACAGAGGCATATTAAGTCCATTATGAGATTCAGGGCAACAAGATGCTTTCTTATTTTGTTTTGTTCTGACATTTTCAATTTTCCGTTTCATGGCATCAGGCATCACCACACCACACATATTCAATACTATTAAGAAAATACACTAAAATGGTATACAGCCATATTAGTACTGGATGCTAGTGTAGCTAACCCAATCAAAGGGAAACAAAGAAATTGGTGGAAGCCAGCCCCAAGCAAACTGAGCCTAGGTCAAACACACGTGGAAATCAACAATCAACAATGTAGTGGAATCTAGCTCCATCCAATTAATGTTGTGGCAAGAGGGAGGTTCTCTAACAGTGCTGCCACATTATATAGCTTCAGTGAACTTCTAAAGGAAGAAAACGGACAACGGCAAAGCTTACTAAATCATCTTAAATAAAATAAATTCACAAGAAAATTTCTCAGCATGCTGATCACCACTGCACAATATCGACTAAACAACCAATATACTAAAGAGAGAATTCATTTCCTTGCCCTAAAACTCACAGCATCCTTGGTTTTGTTTTGTATTCAACTTCCCTATGTAAATGATTGCTGTTTTCTTTCCTTCACTGGACATTCCGTTAGTTTAGGCTATTAAGTGTTAAGTAAGGGGTGAAATGACTATTTTACCGCTAACGTAACCAGCACAGTTTCAATTTGCCTTTGATAGCCTAAACTAACGGAAGGGCAAGACAGGAAAGAAAAATAGCATTCGGTCCACGTAAGGAAGTTTAATCAAAAAAGGACACGAACGAAGCCGTGATTTTTTAGGGCCAAGAAAAGAATTCTCTATATTATAAACTACGATTTCACAAAATGTGAAATCACAGAACATAAATATCCTCGAGTCCCACGGTATACCTTTGTCTAACGACGAAGGCGCAGGGCTTGTACAGCAGCTGCTTGGTGTCAAGGAGAATGTGATCGAAGCAGTACCGCGACAGCGGCATCGCCTTGGCCTCGCAATTCAAGGCCGCGCACCCCGCCCTCGTGCCAGCAGCGGCAGCTGCCGGGGCACCTAAGCTGCATTTCTCTAAATTACCGACGCCTCCACCATTAACCGGACATCCAACACCGGCACCATTCTCCAGCGCCGGGAGAGGGGGAGGCGGAGGCAGTGTGCGCGGAGTGTCTTCAGGGAGCACGGGGCTGGAGCCGTGCTCCCACCAGTACTCGCAGTGCTTAACCTGGAGCTCATCCACGAGTGACCAGTACTGGGAGCGGTATATGGAGCAGAGCTGCAGTAACCGGCGCCGGCGCCGGCGGAGGACCTCCTCCCGGGACAGCGCCTTGGAGAGGCAAAGCTCCGCGTCGCGAGCTGCGCCTAAGAGCTGCAACGGCGGGCGGGGCGGCAGCGGCGGCTCGTCCATGGAATGGGTGGCTAGGGTTACGGGAAGAGAGAGTTAAGCGGGCGGCGGCGTCGGGGAGGAGACACGGATGCTTGCCGTGGCGCTGGGAGAGGAAGAGGAACAGTAGAATTGGGCCTTGGTGGGCCGATTAAATGTTGCTTGCTTTCGTAAAGTTAAGGCCGTACAACCGATTCTTCGACAAAGTGTTTGATAACATATTATAAAATCTCTCCATAGAATATAGCCCTGTTTTGCACAAATTATTTTCAGCTTATTTAAAAAAATAAAAATTGTACCAAACAAAAAAACTATTTTAGCATATTAGTTCAGCAGTTTTTAAAAATAAACTATAATTTCTCCTAATATAAAAGTTTGTAAACATCGTCTATCTCATTTTTTTACAAATTCTATCTATAATTTTGATGTCACAAATTTTATCTTTGAAATTCTATCTGTTAGACTCCTCTTCACCTCCGCATCCTCGCACACTAGTGCGTGGTGACTCCAATTCTCACGGCTTCAGCGTGTCGGCGTCCTTGTTGAAGACCCTTAACCTTTGTGTAGTGTTGAGCATCAACTCCAACACCCACAGCGGCGACTCAAACTGCTACCATCACTTTATCTTTATGTCACATCTTGTCGAGACAAGATACCTCGGGTATCTACAGATCACCTTCTACAGCACAGCTCACCTACGGCCCGCGATCCTCCAACGCCCCACCAAAAACTTCACAAAGCTAGCCCGGCCGCAGCGGTCGGGAAGTCTCGCAAAGGCCCGATGCCGAGGCGGGCGCAATCGCCCCGACCCTCAGGGGTCGGGACCCGAGCGATCGAGACCCTAGCGGTCGAGACCCGCTCACCGACCGCAACGAAGCAATCACTACTCCAACAATCACACCGATTCAAAATTTTTGACGACGTACAGTTCCACAGAGAAGATAAGCATTCCAAAAGATTTCGCAACTACTCGGTTAGACGAAAAACAACCCACTGAGCGATAAAGCTGAACAGTAAAGCAACATTGTTTCCTCACAGTGAACAAAGGTACGAACGGAGAGCGTCGATCGTCTGGCCCGAACGCCAAAGAGCATGATTCACTGAAGACCGTGACCCCACCTGTCAAGGGGTCATCTGTTTCCGTAGATGGCAAGATGCTTAAACCATAGTCCGGTCACCCCAACTATGGTCCGGTCAAGACAACTCAGCTCTGACCTATAAAAGGGGCACCCGAGAAGCTTGAGAAAAAAGAGAGAGAGAGCAAGGAAAAAAGAGAGAGAGCAAGGAACAGAGAGAGAGCAAGGAAGTGAAGAGAAAGGCAATACGTAGAGAAAAGATACACATCACCACTTCTAAACCACCCCCATCACGCGAGCTTGAGGCTCTCGGATCCGTCAGAAGCCCTTCTGTCATTGTACTTTCATGTTCTTGAGATTCATACGACTGATCTCTTGTCTCTGGACGTAGGGTATTACGCCTCGAGGCGGCCCGAACCAGATTAACCTTTGAGTCTCATTTGTAGACTAGGCCATTCGATTCCAAAAACGCACGATCTTTGTCCGATCGTTTAAATTTACTGTGTCGGTGTACGAAACACCGACAGTTAGCGCGTCAGGAAGGGGCTTTCGGTGCGTTTTCGTTCGTTGTTTCGATGGCTTTGATTTTCACCTTAGTCGGAGATTCCTCCATCTGTCGGTTGTTTTTCGGGGATTTCGCAGTTGCCATCGCTCGTAATGGTCGATCGTGGAATATACCCACTTTCGCTGCTGGCCAGGCCTTCCGCTTCGGGAGCCTAGACTTCGTCGCCGACAACGGCGGCGAGCTCCACCTTCAGATCTCACGAAAGCGGCGTTCACCTAGACGTCGCTTGCCTCGTCGTCGTTTTCTTCATTTCTCGCCTCATAACGTGTTGGGCCATGATCCTTCCCGTGAGTGTTTCATGTTGCACGCCAAGGCCGCAGAGGATGAAACCCCCAGCAAGGTAGCACATGACGACCTTTCTTCGCGCCATCACACTCTCACTGTGATTGAGGACGCACTCCGGCGCAAACTCGCGATCGGGGACGATCCGAAGGGTAAGGGTGTCGCCGCGACGAGCGGTGGTGCTCGAGCCCGAGCCCGAGCCCGCACTGCTTATCAGCAGATCATGGACGGTGGTACGCCTACCTTTGATACGCCTTACGAGAATCTAGCGACGGCGGCCTGTGTCCTTTATGAATCTTCCACACCCGATAATCCCGTTCTCAAAGAGACTTACGATCGTCTCCGCGTCTACCTTGACGGCGCTCTGCAATAACCCGAACTATCTCTTCGTCAGGATTCTAAGGCACATAGTTCCTATCGGCCGAGTGTCGATCATCAAAATCCTGCTCGCGGCCATCGCCGCGGACGGGCTGAGACTCGAAACCCCGACCATCCGGTCGGCAACACCCACCACCGCTTGGGGGAGCATCATGACGTTCATCAAACCATCGAGGCACGGAGGCATGTCAGGAGTGATCGCTACTCCGACTTCGAGCGCGACCGGTCCCCCGAGCGACGTCGACGACAGCGTAGCTACGACGACGCTCGGAGCCTCAGCCCCGATGACGTCAGACCTCGAGCATTCGGGGCCAGCATCCTAAGAGCCGGCTTCCCCGATAAGTTCCGCGCTCCAACCAACGTCATCCGGTATACTGGCTCGAGGACTATCGCCTCGCATGCCAAGCCGGTGGCACCGACGACCTCTTCGCCATCCAGTACCTGCCACTTTTCCTGTCCGACTCAACCAGGGGGTGGCTCGAACACCTTTCGAGGGACAGCATCCACGACTAGGCTGACCTTCGTCACACTTTCGTCGGCAACTTTTAGAGGACCTATACCCGCCCGAGTAACTCCTGGGATCTGAAGAACTGCAAACAGAAGCTTAGCGAGTCCCTCCGAGACTACATTCAGCGATTTTCGCGCAAGTAAAATGAGCTGCCCGACGTCAGCGACGCCGACGTCATCAATGTCTTCACCTGCGGCACGGCATCCAAGACGCTCATCCACAAGCTAGGGTGTAAAAATCCTCGGATGGCATGCGCCCTTCTCGACATCGTCACCACATTCGCCACCGGAGAGGAGGCTGTTCAAGCCAACTTCAACGGGACCATGCCAAGGACAAGGAGAGGTCCAAGGCTGACCGAAAGAAAAACGACCGCCCCGACCGGCGACCCGACCGCCGGAATGGGAGCGGGTCGAGCGGCAAGAAGCAGAAGAATCATCGGCAGGATGAGGAGTTCGTGGGCGTCACCTAGAAACCGCCTCGACCTCCCAAGAAGCCGGCCAACCACGACAACCACTTCGAAAACATGCTCGACAAGGTCTGCACGTACCACGCAACTCCCGTGACGCACACTCTACGGGATTGCAACCACATGAAAGATTTCTTCAAGGGGTACTTTCGCCCCAACGCTCGTCCTCAGCCTAAGCAACCCGACCCCCCCCCCGGCGCATCGCCACATGGTCTATGCAGCTCATGGGCCATGACATCACCTACGTACCCCGGCAAGCCATCAAGTCCCAAACCCTCACTGACTTCATCGCCGAGTGGACCGAGGCGCAAGAGCCATCGGATTCCACCGACCCCGAGCACTGGACCATGTTCTTCGACGGATCCTGCCGACTGAAGGGTTCGGGGGTTGGCGTCATTCTCATCTCCCCCGAAGGAGATAGGTTTCGGTACATTTTACAGATTTACTTTCTCGCCTCCAACAACGCGGCAGAGTATGAAGCTCTGCTGCATGGCCATCGCATGGCCATCATGCTCGGAGTCCGATGGCTCTACGTCAGGGGTGACTCCGAACTCGTCATCAACCAAGTCATGAAGGTGGCAAGCTGCCGAGATCTCAAGATGGAAGCCTACTGCCAAGAAGTTCGTAAACTTGAAGACAAATTCGACGGGCTCGAGCTTCATCACGTTCTACGCCACGACAATGAGGCAGCTGACACCCTCGCACGGATGGCCTCGGGACGAGATCCAGTTCCCGACGATATCTTCCTCGAGATTCTCACCAAGCCAACAATCAAGCTCAAAGACAACGTCGTCGACCCCCACGCTGAGGCAACAGTCGAGGAGCAGGCCCCGACCCCTAGGGTCGAAACCCTGGCCATCATCCCTGATTGGTCCCAGGATATTTGTGCGTATCTCCAGGACGGCACCCTGCCATCCGACACCAACGAAGCCTGGCGAATCATGCGTCGGGCGAAAGCATACACTCTTATCGACAACGAGCTGTACAAGCACAGTCCCAGTGGCGTCATCTAGCGCTGCATCCCTCAGGCGGAGGGTCTGCGCCTTCTCGATGACATTCACTCGGGGATTTGCGGGCATCATGCTGCCCCAAGGACCCTAGTTGGCAAAGTTTTTCGCCAAGATTTCTACTGGCCTACAGCAGTCTCCGACGCAGAAAAGCTCGTCCGCTCCCGCAGGGGCTGTCAGTTCTACGCCTGTCAGACGCACCTACCAGCCCAGGAGCTCCAGACGATCCCGATCACCTGGCTGTTTGCGGTCTGGGGGGTCGACGTCCTCTGGCCTTTTCGCAAAGCGTCCGGGGGCTTTACCCACCTATTCGTCACGGTTGACAAGTTCACCAAGTGGATCGAAGCAAAGCCGACCCCTTGCATCAGCTCGGGTGGAGCCGTTGAGTTCATCCGCTTTGGGGTCCCAAACTCCATCATCACCGACAACGGAACACAATTCACCGGAAACGTCTTTCGAGAGTTCTGCAAGGAGCATCATATCTGGCTCGATTTCGCCTCCATCGCCCACCTGAAGACTAATGGGCCAGTGGAACGTCCAATGGCATGGTGCTCCAGGGACTGAAGACTCGAATCTATGACTACGTCGAGCAATCCACCGGGCGGTGGGCCAAAGAACTCCCGTCCGTGTTGTGGGGCCTACGAACTACCCCCAACAGAACCACAGGATTTACTCCTTTCTTCATGGTGTTCGGAGCCGAAGCCATTCTGCCAACTGACCTCGACTACAACTCCCCAAGGATCAGAGCCTACGATAAGCAGAGGTCGAAAGAGGCGCGGCCGGACGCCCTGGACCAGTTGGATGAAGCGCGCGACGTGGCCATACTTCAGTCGGCCAAGTACCAGCAAAGCCTTCGACGACTACACGCTCGACGTGTCAAGGGTCGGGCCCTCAGAGTCGGCGACCTTGTGCTCAAGAGAGTGCAGTGCAGGACAAGAGGGATCACTACAAGCTGTCCCCCCCGTGGGAAGGACCATATGTGATCAAGCGAGTCCTAAAGCCTGGCACGTACAAGCTGGCGATAGAGGACAGCGCTGAGCTTGTTCACGCCTGGAACATCAAAAATTTGCGTCGTTTTTATGCATAATAAAGCTATTCAAATATCTATGCATCTCATTTATATCTTATCCGCTAAATGTGTCTTTGGCAGTGAAGTGCAGTCAGCTCACCTACACTCCTCTGTCCGGAGGCTATTATAGGTGTCTCACCCGAGGATCGGAGCAACCGACCCGAGGATCGTAAGGCCTTGTGCCTCGTTAGCCTAAACTAAAGTCTCACACCTTAGTCCCGAAAGGACTCCGCGTCCTGGTAATTGGCTCTATGCCTCGCCATTACTAAGGCTCGACGCCTACCACGATTCCTCGGGGACCGAGCCCTTGGCTTGTGACTCAGTGCATGAGTGACTTGGCCTGACTCTCGCGGACTATGAGCATTTTCGTTCAAAGCAATCCTCGCGGCTAACGGTCCGATCTGGTGTCGGTGACGCTCTACCGTCCGAGCCCGACAGTCAACCCTACGAGCTATACCCGACCCAGTCGCCTGACCAATACCCAATGAAACGCAAAGAACAATGTGAAATGCTTGATGTCAGAAAGAGTCGAAAACATAAACAACCTCGTGAACAAGTGAAGTTCACAGATATCACTACAAGCTGCAAGCAAGAACATCTAAAGGGGAGGCAGGCGGCCAAAGCGCTCCTTCATCTGGGTCGGCCGGAGGAAGCAGCTTATGATCTCCTGCGTCTGAGGCTTGGAGTCCTCAAAAAGTTTCTCCGATGCCTCACCCAACGTCCCCGAGGAGAAACCCTCGGCAATGCGCCCGAGGTCGGCGTCAGGATAGTGGGACCGAAGGTGCGCCAGAGTCAACGACGCTCCGTCCCGTAGAGCGACGAGAAACTCGGTGCGGATCAGCCCCAGCAGCATCTCCAGCAGCCTCCAGAGCTCCCCAGACCGCCTGCATCTCAAAATTTCAGGAACCAACCTCCCTAATAAACTAACAAGTCCAACTATTACTTACCCTCGTGATCTTTCTTCGCAGCCTCGGTGGCCGACCGCTCATTGCCCAGGTCCTGTTGAAGCTGAGCCGTCGACACCTCACGGGAAGCAGACAGCTCCTGCAGCTTCATCAATTTCGCCATGTACTTCCTCACCTCGGCCTCCAACACGCCGAGCCGAGCCTCTAAAGTATTACGGCTTTCTAGGGCAAGGTGGCATAGCTCCTTCGACCGCTCCAACGCGACGTCGGCCGCCTCCTTGGCCTCCTCGGCTAAGCGTGTTCGGTCCTTCAGCTCTCAGATTTTCTGGGCGCTACGGCCGACCCCCTCTTGGAGTTCTATGCAGTCCAACACGTCAGCGAAAAGCAATTGATTGAACATTTTTTAGCTAGCAAACTGCAAAGTTACTTACTCGCGCAGATCTGGCGTAACATTTTGACCTCCTCGCCGAGGCTCCTCCTCTCGACGCGCAACTGAGTGATCTCCATTTGGAGCTCTTGGCTCTCTCTTTCGGAGTTCTCAGCGCATCTTTCAGCATTTCCTAGGGTGAGGAGTCGGTTGGCAGCCAATTTTTTGGCCTCATCACGCTCGTCACAGGTCCGTGCAAGCTCATGATGCAAAGCCTCGACCTTCGTCTAGACAAAACTTTACGGAGGCTGGCGAAGCGCCCTTTCAAGGGTCCCCTGCAAGACCCGCAAATCAGGTTCGTGCATAATACTCAAAACTTAAAATATTAAAACTTACCAGGCAGAGCGCTCCATAGGGATCGGCTATGGTCTCCTGAAACTCCTCCAAGCACTCTTTGGCGTTCTGCATATGAGTGAGCGCCGAGGAGACCCACTCGCCCCCTGAGCACACCTAGTCATACAGGAACCTTCAAGAGTCCCAGGCGGCCTCATTGAAAGTTGAAAGACCAGGTGTCGGCTAGCGTCTCGACGAAGTTGATGGGGAGAGGTCCGGTCTCCACCTCAAAATCCAGGGCCGCCCCGTGTCCTCCCATCGCCCAGGAGCGATAGAATGCTACGCCGTCACCACCGACGCCGCTAGAGTGGCTTCAGTGGTCGGCGGCAACGCGGGCACTGCTGGCGTCAACAACTCCCTCGGAGTTGGCGGCGCGGTCGGATCCCTCGTCCCCGCGCCAGGGGATAGCTCGGCCTGCCTTTTCGTCGGAACGACGGCACTCGGAGGCACCGCCGTCTCCTCCCCATCTTCCACATGCCCGGCGACAGGGCTCGAGGGTAGTGGAACAACAACCCCGGCCTCAGTGACCGAGGGTTGTCCCTCGTCCCTCCCGGCCTCTTCGCGCGGGAGTCCCTCCTGATCCCCCCCGACCTCGGTGCTCGGGGGCTGCACCTGTTCTTTCCCCCGCTCCTCCGCGGTCTCGGCTGCGGACACTACACGAGGCAGGGACGGTGAAGAATGCGCCGTCGGCTGCGCTAATCTCGCAGCAGGTGACCCTTCCTCAGGCGCGCTCCCCGCCACGAAGGCCTGCGGCGCGGCGAGAGAAGAAGGGGCACTACAAAATACGACCAAAATGTCAAGCACTTCAAAACATCAGGTAAAATATCCTATTAAATCAAAATGCAGAAACTCACCGGCGCAACACTTGGATGGAGAAGGGCAGACTCCCGCCTGGCGAAATTCGCCCTACCCCAGCGACCGCGGGCACGGTCGGAGTAGGAGGGAGCAGAGGAACCAGATTCCTCTGTCCTTGCTTTTTTGGCAGGTGGCCCCTCGGCACTCTCCGCATCCCTCGCCCTCTGACAACGAAAGTGCTCAGTGAGCGGCATATCTTCCGAAGAATCAGAATTTGGCGGAGTGGCGGCCGGAGTCGCCCATGCCGTGCTCACGGCCGGAACCTTTCCCAACACTGCTGTGGCAATGGACCGTCAGGCTAGGGGAGGCGACCAATCATCCCCAGTGGACGGCGACGACAAAGACTCGGCAACAGAAATTTCTTGAGCGGCCAGCTCACCGGCTGAAGCAGTCGACAGAGCAGCCGAAGCATCTGACACAACGGCCGAAGCGGTCGGCACAGCGACTGGGGCGGTCGGCATCGTGGCCGACACTACCTGGGTAACAGCCACCGCGGCCGGGACGGTTGGCGAGGTCATAGGCGTCGAAGGAGACGTTGGCCCAGTCGAAGGCCCGGCGATGACAGTACTAGGGCCGACCCCTTGATCCGAGGATCCAGCGCCCAGTACAGCCAGGACGCCAACTTCTTCAGCCGGCACCACTACAGGCACCGGCGCATGTGACGGAGCCGATCCGCCTGATGCTCGGCATCTAGAGGGGCCGGTCCTCCTCTCGTATCAGCGAGAGCGTCACCCTTCAGGAGGCGCGAGAGGCGTTGCCTCACGCCGTCCTTCGATAGCTCTGACTGGAGGATCTCCCCCATCGTGTCGAACCGCCCCGCGTAGTCGCACATGAGCCGGGCGCGGAGCCGGAGCGGTTGAACACGACGCTGAACGAAGGTGTTGACGAGCCGCGCCCCAGTCAGGCCCGCGTCGTCCAACTCGGCCATCCGGATGAGCAAATCCTCGATCCCGGCCTCCTGCGCGTCGCTGAGCCTGGCTTTCCACGAGTCCAAGACTGTCGGCGGCTCAAAACTGAACGCCGGCAATTCGGGAGCGGTGTTCTCGATGTAGAACCACCCCTCATGCCAGCCCTTCAGGGAGTCCTTTAACGGTATGTTGAAGTACTCCTGACAATTATTCCGGAGGCAAATCCCCGCGCCACCAACAGCGCGGACCGTGCCGCCCTCCTTTTGAGGTTGTACGCGAAAGAAATACCTCCACAAATCGAAGTGGGGATTGATCCCCATGTAGGCCTCACATAGTGTGACGAAGGCCGAAATCTGCAGGATGCCGTTGGGGTTGAGATGGTGAAGATGCACGCCGTAGTACTCTAGCAAGCTGTGGAAGAAGTTTGACGACGGCAACATCAGACCGCGCTCATGGAACTCCATGAAGCTAACGATCTCGTTGGCGCGGGGCGCCAGAACGGCCTCGCGGTATGCCGAACGCCATCGCCCCATGTCGCTCGGAAGAAGCACTCCGAGCCCCACCAAGGCGGTGAGGATGTTTTTCGAAACGGTGGATGCTTTCCACTGGGCGGCCATGAAACGAAGAGCAAACGCAAGGAAGACGAAGAGCACTATGCACGGTTCTTTTGAAACCAAGATGACGAAGGCCAAAGGGCAAACCACCCTTTTTATAGGCGCCAATGCGCCGGTTCGACGCACCGCGATCGTGAGCACCCAGACCAATGAGCACAAAAAATGCACCAACCCTCACTCACTGTCGAGTGGGTCCGAAAGCGCTCGCAGCGGGCGCTCAAACCAAGGCATGCCGAAGAGCCTCAGCACCCAGTCACCGACAGGCGGGTTCGCGAGTCGCTTTGGAAACCCCCGCCAGCGGGTAAGAAAGCTACGCGGCATTAACGCGCAGTTAATGCCTGGCAACCGTACCTCCGATGGGACCTGCGCCACGCGAACCGTTGCGCATTCTTGGCTGCACGATAGGCCGATCCAACTGCCCTGAGCGACCGACGGTTACAATTCCTAGACGCCTCATCCGCCGTCCACCTGGAGGCGGCGGAGCCGTTCGACCGTTGGGACCGTGACCAACGATCCGTTACTAACGCCGTGAACCGATTTACGGGTCAGGACGAACGAGAGGTCGAGCGAGCCCTCGATCGGCCCGACAGCTGTTCGAGACGCTAATCATGGGAAGACTGGCCCGACCGGTCCAACCTAGGCTTTATGCCGATCACGAGCAGAGGCCGGCCAGACCGGCCCAATCTAGGCATTTTTCTTGGCGCCAGGCTAATGACGAAAATTAGCTTCTGACCAACCTCTGCAGTCGAGAATTACCTCTACAACGCTTTAGCCCACGACCGATCCCGAAGAATCAACCATCAACGAGTGATGGTCGGCACGACGCTTCAACCCACGATCGACCCTTCGGATCGCTCGGGGGCTCGGAGGCTACACCCTACGGGTGCGCTCGCGCACCCCCGTCGGATCAACCATCAATGAGTGATGGTTGGCATGACGCTTCAGCCCACAACCGACCCTTCGAATCACTCGGGGGCTCGAGGGCTACGCCTTACAGGCGCACTCGCGCGCTGCCGTAGGATCAAAACAAGCTGTGAAGACGCACAGCCCAGTGCCGCCTCAATAGAGGTTGCAAACGGCGCAGGGCTCGGGGGCTACTGTCGGGATAGTATACCCCGGGTATCTACGGATCACCTTCTACAACACGGCCCACCTGCGGCCCGCGATCGTCCAACGGCCTACCAAAAACTTCACAAAGCTGGCCCGACCGTAGCGGTCGGGAAGCCTCGCCAAGGCCCGATGCCGAGGCGGGCGCAATCGCCCCGACCTTCAGGGGTCGAGACCCGAGCGATCGGGATCCTAGCGGTCGAGACCTGCTCGCCGACCGCAACGAAGCAATCACTACTCCAACAATCACGTCGATTCAAAATTCTTGACGACGTACAGTTCCGCGGAGAAGATAAGCATTTCAAAAGATTTCGTAACTACTCGGTTGGACGGAAAACAACCCACCGGGTGATAAAGCTAAACAGTAAAGCAACTTTGTTCCCCCATGGTGAACAAAGGTACGAACAGAGGGTGCCGATCGTCTGTCCCGAACGCCAGAGAGCATGATTCACTAAAGACCTGGCCCCACTGTCAAGGGGTCATCTGTTTCCGTAGGCAGCAAGATGCTTAAATCATGGTCCGATCACCCTAACCATAGTCCGGTCAAGACAACCCAGCTCCGACCCTATAAAATGGGCATCCGAGAAGCTTGAGAAAAAAGAGAGAGAGAAAGCAAGGAAGAGAGAGAGAGCAAGGAAGAGAGAGAGCAACGAAGAGAGAGAGCAAGGAAGAGAAGAGAAAGGCAATACGTAGAGAAAAGATACACGTCACCACTTGTAAACCGCCTCCATCACGTGAGCTTGGGGCTCTCGGATCCGTTCAAAACCATTCCGCATTGTACTTTTGTGTTCTTGAGATTCATACGACCGATCTCTCGTCCCTAGACGTAGGGTATTACGCCTCGAGGCGGCCCGAACTTGGTTAACCTTTGAGTCTCGCTTGTAGACTAGACTATTCGATTCCGAAAACGCACGATCCTCCGTCCAATCGTATAAATTTACTATGCCAGTGTACGAAACACCGACACATCTTAACTAAAATTATGATCATGAGAGAAAATAGGAGTTTCATGTTGCTTCAATACTTTTCTTTCTTGAACCTGTTTAAATACCACTTGTTATTTTTTTGCCATCTTCGTACGTCATAAAAATCTACCTAGATATGAGCAAGCGGCGAGGCCCTATGATACAGACTGGCTCTTTGTTTATTGAGTTGGGTTTAGTTTTGATTTGGTTTAAGTCAGAAGGCATCTTTGCAAAGGTTAAATTAGAGCAAGTATTGTGTAAATTTATTTTTCTGTAGCTCAGCTTGTTTTAATACAAGTTGCCATACTTATATAATAAGAATTGTGTCATGTTTTTTGTCCGTATCTGAACAAGAATGCATCATATTGCTTTTCTGTATCAAAGAAAAATTACACCACGTTGCCCTGCCAGTAATGTAGCACAGACACTCGGACTAGTAATAATATAAAAATTCGTAGCGTAGCACGAACATCCGGACTAGTAGTAATATAAAAGTTTGTAGACGTCGTCTATTCCACTTTTTTTAACAAATTCTATCTCTATTTTTGTTTTTGTGTCACAAATTATATCTCTAATGTAAAGAATAGTAAATCCATCTATCTCTGTTCCTTTTGGAATTTGTTTTATTTTACACCCCACCTCAATCCCGTACCTCTGCACAACGCTGCATGGCGATTCCAAGTTCCACAGCATCAGCCACGGTTTCAAAAACCATTTGAGTCGCCAAAACCGACCGAGGCAGATTTGGCTGGTTTTTGAGAAAACCAGAAAAATGACTACGGTAAACCGTAAAAACCAGGTAAATTCAAAAATCAAATATTTGAAAGAAAACCGCTTAGTTTTATTGGTTTACCCCTCGGTTTTTTCAATTTATTGACTGGTTTTCTAGTTTACCTTTTTTTTAGTTTTGAAGCTAAATCGATTTGAGCGGGTTTTCACCAATTTTTTCGGTTTACCACTCAGTTTGATCGGTTTACCGACCGGTCGGATCAATTTTCAGATATTTCATTTTTTTAAGTTTTAATTTTTTTAAATTTTAAGACCGAAACCGGCCGTTAGGCGACATCGAGCCAAATCAGTTTCACCGAAATCACAAAAACCAGTTGGTTTTCACCGGTTTTGTAAATCTTAGCATTAGCGTGTCGCCATGTCGAGAACCTTCTAACCTTCGTGCAGCGCTAAGAGGTGGACTTCAACACCAGTTGCGTCGACTCAAATTGCTGCCAACTCTTTGTCTTTACGTCATCACACTTCAACTAAAATTCTAATCATAAGATAGAAAATAAAAGATATATATTGCTACAATACTTTTTTTTTTCTTGAACATAGTTAAACATTACCTATTACTTTCTTGTCACCTTAGTACATCATCAGAATCTGCCTAAATATGAGCAAATAGTGAGGTCTTATGATGCAAACTGACTCATTTATTTATTCAGTTGTGATTAGTTTTGATTTTGTATTAATATAAGTTGTCATACTTATATCATAGGAGTTGTATCATATTTTTTGTCCATAACAGAGCAAAAATGCATCATATTAATTTTCTGTATCAAAGAAAAATTAAATCACATTGCCCTACCGTAGCGTAGTACGGACACTCAGACTAGTGAACTATAATGCATCTTATTTTTCAGCCGCTTTTCATCTGTTCAAATAAGCTGCTCTTTTAAAAAGTTTTAGCTATGCCAAACAAGACTATATTATGAGTCCGAAAATATGTGCTTAATGTTTTAAATTATTATATTAAAATGTGAATATTAATATATTAAATTAATTTTGTCCTAACAAAACCAATCTAGGATGGAGCACCGCGTTGGACACCATTCTGTATTTTACTAGACTAGTCCCGACGCCCGTACTAATGCTACCGTCAAAGAAAAAAATATTAAATTAAAAACTAATATATTAAAATTAAAAATTTCTCATTATTCATCATCATAAAAGATTAAAATTTACATATATCATACCTAAAATTTGATGCTTTTTAAAAATTTCTAAACAAATATAGATATATTTTCTTGACAATTATTATCTTAGTATTTTAATAATTGTAACAGAAATTTAACCTTGAGTATATTCTCATCATGCACATGTATCAATATGCATAATATTGAGCTGTGATATAGTGAATGATCATATGTACAAACTTATTTTAATATTATGTATAAAAATATTATTAAAAAAATACTCACAGTAAAAATTTGATTGACTAACATTTTTCTATCTCAACCATGTATGAAATTTATAATCAAATAGCGTGTCAGATACTAAAAAAAATTAAAATTTGGTAAATACATGTAGGACAATGCGAGTGCCGTGAAGATCAGAATGCGTCGATTTGTTCATCCTCAAGATTTTGATCCGTTGACATTATTTGGTGGTTGTTAAAACTAATTTGCGAAGGTTATTGGAACAAACCCGCGGGATTTGGATGACGGCACGCTATTCTGTTCCGATCCTGATCGCACGGGATTTGTGTAGCCGCCATGCGTGGGTTGGCTCGCTTCCCTGGCGCACACCATGGGCTCGGTCTGGTCCGGCTACAGAACGGTCTGATCGGATGGTTTTTGGCCTTCCGATCGCAACAAAGATTTTACAATCGTTTTTGCCATCCGATAACAACTTTCACGCGACTTTTGTTGTGATCCAGTGAGGTAACAAAATATTCGCATTTTTTAACAAACAATAACAAACAATGGTTTTTGTGTGCCCATAAAAGAGATTTGAAAAAGGTTAACGGTTAAATTTGTATATGGTGTCTGTCGGATTTGTATAGGACAACTTTGAGTGCATTTTGCTGTGTGCACGCAGTGTAACTATCTTTGTTGAGGATATTTTGTTGGGTGACGTAGAAAAGAAAAACTGTGATTTTTAAGTAGTACTAGCACCGATGCCTGTGCTAATGCTACGGTCGAAGAAAAAATATTAAATTAAGAAAATAATATATTAAAAATTAAAATTACAAGTTTCTCATTAATCATCATTATAGTAAAAAGTTAAAGTTTACATGCATCATATCTAAAATTTGATGCGCTTTAAAAAATTTTAAATAAATATAAGTATATTTTCTTTACACTCATTATTTTGGTACTTCAATAGTTGCAACAAATTTAATCTGAATATATTCTCATTCTGCACATGTATCAATATTCATCATGATCAGATCAACACACCTCTTTAAATATTATAGTCTCAAACTCATGCTAAAGCTACGGTCTAAAGAAAAATATTACTCTCTTCATCTATCTTTTAATAGCGCCTAAAATTTTTTCAGAGATGAAGTAAAAAAAAACTCATAACTCTGCATGCCATTCCTCACTAATGCCGCCTCATTTCACTCGAATTATGGCATCGCTAATTACTACATGCGCTGCATGCAGTGGATAGCACATCTTCCCCTTTGTATGCGGTCTTCTCTTTCCAAACTAATTTCTACATGCACGTCCGAGATTCAAGGGAAAAAAATGAAACGTAGATATCTAAAATCGAGAAGCCATCCACTGTAACGGAATAACGGGGTACATGCAACCAGGAGGTAACTGAATGCGCTGGTTAATTGTAGAAAAATATTTTTTGATCTAATATATTTATTTTGGATGGTTATATTTTGTTAATTAACAATAGTCCTTATGAGTACAAAGAGATCCGAAAGAGCACGTCTGTTAAATTTGTAAAAGGTGTATTTTTTGTGTACACGTAGTCTAACTCATCTCTAAAGATATTTTACTGTTTATATATAAAAAAGAAAAATTATGTTTTTTAAAGGATAGAGAAGAGACAGAGATAGAGATATAGAGCAGCTAACAAAAGGTGCCACAAAAAATCTTCTTTCTTCCAATTTTTTTAACAAGCGGCCGTACAAACAAGGCAAACATGTCCCTTTAATACAGTAGTCCCCACGCCGGTGTTAACGCTATGGTATAAAAAAATAATGTATTAATATTTAAATTTGAAGTTTTTTATTATTTACCGTAAAATGTTAAATATAAATTAATCTTTCAAAGTTTACTTGCATCATATTTAAAATTTGATGCACTTTAAAAATTTATAAACAAATATAGGTATAATCACTTTACACTTATTATTTTTGTATTTCAATAATTGCAGTAGAAATTTGGTTGTTTTTATATATGTTGATAATTTTGTTGTTTTTATATATGTTATCTTTTAATGGAAGAGAGGATATACAAAAAAAAAAATTTGGTTAAGCGGTTGAGGATATATGCCAAAGATTTCAGTTAAGCTACATACTCTGTACGACTGGTTTATAGATGATTTTATTTCCATCTGTTATCTTGTAGGGGTCAATGGTTGTCATTAGGGGTATACTTAATTCGATATTTAAGCATAACGTTACCCTTTAAGAGCATTTCCAACAGTTATGTAAAAAAAAGTTTCCTAAACAACTTATTTAGGAAGTTGTGAAGTGTCTATGAGGAGGGGAAAAAAATGAGTCAACTCCAACAATTTCCAATATCCAGTTTCTAAATATCTGAAATATTCTCCCATATCGTTTTGGTTTGTGAATGATATGTGGTACCTTTTTTATTGTTGGTTTCGCTGAGTCTTATCCGCATGTGCTAGCAGTCGTGTGTTGGAGATAGCCTCTTACCTGTCGAGCGCACGATCTGATGAATCGTGCATGTGAGATCGACTCTCTGTTCTTCTTGGCCGGAGTTACATCGTATGTATTAGTCGTTTTGCCGTATAATCCTACCACAGAGGAATTTGTTTTGTTTTTTAACAACTTTTTATGGATCTCGTATATTTGTTTCGGATAGTTGTATTTTGTTAACTAACTACGATCCATGTGGGTCTATTATTTAGAAGATTCGAAAGAGCTCATTCGTCTAGATACATTTTCTGTGTGTATAGTCTAACTCATCTCTGTTAAAGATATTTTAGAAGCAGAAAAAAAGTTCTTTTTAAGAAGTGGAGATATATATATAAATCTTTGAAAACTTAATGAGTTTCTTCATTCATCATTCTACAAAAATTCTATTCACTTGTCTACGGCCTACTAAATCACTTTGTTTTATAGGTTTAACACTTTTTTTATCAATTTTCTGAATATAGTAACATTGATAAGAAAATGTGTGCTACACATTCTCGTAGAGTTTAATCATACATTGTTCACGCATAGTGTTACCTTCATTGATATGAGTTATATTCAATGAAATTCTAAACGCGTACTACTACATTTAACCCGTCTGAATGTTAGCGGAGTCTAAAACTGGTCTATACAAATATACATAGGACCAGCTATAAAAACCTCTTTTGTAGTAATGCCGTTTAAATTGTAGTTAGTCATTTTTAAATGGTTTACATGGATTTAGACAGTGTTTTAATGGGCTAAATGTTTTTTTTTATTGTAGCATAGTTTTTACTAAATGATGAGGAGAAATGCTCAAAATGAGAAAAAGAGGAGAGTTTGTTGGGCTATCTTGGCCCTCGGCCCAGCAGCAAGGGTACAGTACAGATCACCACAGCTCTTCATTTGTCCGGACGAGCTGAACAAGGTTTGAATGTATCAAAGCAATTCATCTTCCTCAACCACTCCCACATGCCTAGGCTCACTTCTGGCGGTTGACAATTGCAGCTCATCCGTGTATGGTGCCTGATGAGTCTAATAAGTGCACATGATCAGGCACACCCGGCGCTAGGTGAGAGCGCGGGCGTGGGCAACTACGGCGGTGCCGATCAAGCGAGGTAAAGACGACGGCCGCTCTCTCGGTGGATTCCCTGCAAATTTCTCCTGCCCTTGTTTTTCTATTGTCGTGGCTTCGCTCATAATTGCTAAAATGGGGGTTTCAAATAAACAATGTTATGCTTCTATCTTTTTTAGTCATGACTTTAGTCGGTCTTCTTATTACTTTAGCAGAGCCACCTTTTTTATGAGCTGTATTTTTTTATCTTTTTGAATCTTCATTGTCCTATAAAGCTTTGAAAATGTTATACTACCTTTTGAGACATCAAAGTCTTCATTTAGATAATGAGTTTCTACATTCAACATTTTTTTTAAAAAAAATATTATTGTGTACCCTAGCTAGGCTGACTAAACCTAGAATTTATGTATCATAATTTTTTTGTTAATTCTTCATTCACTCTAAAGATGTGGATCAGACACTTTATGAGACAAATGTGTACTGCACATTCTCTTATAGTGTTAATAGTTAGAGATATATTGTCCTTTTGTAATTTTTCTTTCCTTGAGGGGGTTTGTGTATAATTACCCACTCATGTACCTGCATATATTTAGATGAGTCTAAATGGCTGTTTCAAATTGATAAGAAAAACAATGTTATGTTTCTATCTTTATTAGTCATGACTTTAGCCGGTCTTTTTTCTTAATTTAGCATAGCCCTGTATATTATAAGGTAACTTTTTTTTTAATATT
>BCLG01000639.1:113571-128237 GCA_001602295.1 Zoysia matrella | reverse complement strand
CGCGTGCGGGGCATGGCGGCGGTGCGGGTGGCAAGGTGTGACAATGGTGGCGCATTGCTCGGCGGCGACGGGGACGGAAGTCGACGGCGCGACGAGATGCGTCGGCGGGGCGGGGTCATGGGCGAGATGCGTAGGCAGGACATCTGGCCGAGGCGGCGTGCGGGTGCTGCTCGGCGGCCTGGGAGCGGGATTGTTTATGGTCAGGAAGTTCCCGCTGCTGCCAGCCATGATGTGTTCCAATGGAGTAAAAAAATAAATTTCTTCTTAAAAATTCAAAAAACTAAAAGCTTTTATTAGCCATTTAAAAATTAAAATTTCTTATAATCATTAATATTAATATTTTTCTTATTAAGGAATATTTTTAGTAGATATTGAAAATATTAAGGAATTAATCTTTAAAAATTTAAAGAACTTCCCTCAAATTCCCAAAATTTCTTAAAATTGTTCTGTTAGGTTCATCTTATCGAACTCTTCACGTAAAGTGATCTCTGAGTTATTCTCTAAGTTTTCTAAAATTTAAAAAAATTTGAAAACTAATAGAATAATTTTAGAAAACTTTGGAAACTAACATAACGATTTTGGAAACTTTGAGAATACCTTAGAAGGCACCTACACGAAGAACTCAACAACACGAGCCTAACAAAACAACTTTGAAAAACTTTGAGAATTTGATATAACTTTCATGCTTTTTTAAAGATTAACCATTAAAAAATTCTAAAACTGAGAATATTCCTAAATATTTTCAAATCTCTATTTCTTCCCTGACTAATTGTTAGTTTGTGTCTGTTTGGATTCACCATTAATTATTTACAACTTAGTTTTTTAAAAAAAGGTGGAGGGTATTTTAAATTTTTTTTACTATATCCATCAATTGTTGGTCCCTATTAGTTTCTTCTGATGGACTAATTAGAAAACTATATGGACTAATTAGAAAACTATTAGTTCATAGATGGACTAAAAATTGGTCTCTTTATTAGTTCATAGGTGAATTGTTGATCCAAACATACACTAACCCAGAGGGCACTTAAACGAAGAGCTCGATAAAATAAACCTAACACAACAAATTTGGGAAAACTTTAGAAACTTGAGAAAATTTCCTTAAATTTTTTAAGATTAACCGTTAAAAAATTTTAAACTTGAGAATATTACTTAATATTTCCAAAGATTTACTGAGAATATTTCTTAATAAAAAAGTTAATATTAGTGGTTGATAAAAAAATTGAAACTTGTAAATGCTAATAAAAACTTTTAGTTTTTTGAATGTTTAAGAAGAATTTTATTTTTTCCTCCACTAGAATACATCGCAGCTGGCAGCAGCGAGGACTTCCTGGCAGCTACGATCATCCGATGTGGAATAGACGGCAACCGACGAGCGTTCGTCCGTCTAACGCTCGTTAGATGATCCCGCTCCGCGGCCTGGGGGTGGGGGATGAGGACAGGAGGGACTTTTATATGCCACCGGGGCTAGGGTTCCACTAATGGGCCATAACGGGCTAATTTGTAGTGGGCTGTTTACAGGCTTCACCAGGCTGCTGAATAAATAGGCCGTGCCGTGCCGCCCGGTGGGTCGAGGTGTCGGCCCAAGCATGGCCTGAGCTGCGCGTCGGGCCGGCACGGGCTTAAAAAACAATGGGTCGTGCCGTATTTGGGCTGGGCTATTTTTTTTGTGCTTCGAGGTGGCCCATCTAGCAAGGCCCATTTGAACATCTATATAGAAGACCACAAAATGACCTACGCGGCTCCTAAGAGGACCCGGAAAGGAAGGCAAGCACGGTCCAGGGAGGATGTCATGCAACGCCAGCTCTCAGAAGGAGAGCGAGAAACGTAGGATGAATAGCTGGCCAAAACAGAGGAGAGAGAGAGATAAAGGGTCTTTTTAGCAGAGCTTCAGCTCCTAATTCTTAAGCTTAATTAAAAAACATTTGTTAAATATTGTTTTTTAAGATAATTGATACTTAGCTAATTTTGTGTAATGAAATAAGAAGTTGAAAGCTAAAAAAATAGCTTTTTTTAATTTTGATTCTAAAAGTTTATCTTAAATCACTTTTAGGTACAGATTGTTTCACATAAAAATTATGAATGAATCTAGAGAATAAGAGCTAGAAGCTAGCCTAAAGAGTCATTCAGAGAGCTTTTTAACTACAATTAAATTGTATTTACATCTTAGATATATATACCATTATAATTTTATAAGTTTTGAAATATACAATCGCATTGATATATGAGACATATTAAAAACGTATGGGTCAGGATGGTATATCCCAAACTTTACAGAATTGGAATGGTATCTATTATACTAATCCTTACCTGCATTTACATTTACAAACCCTTTTAACATTCTGTTGAAGTTGCTACAGAACCCTACTAGGATACGTCAGGAAAGAAGTGATCTCTTTATGTCCGACAGGTCATCCTCTCACTGGTAGAGTCCCAACCGGTGCATTTGGTACCCTGATTAATTTCCTTGATTTTTATGGAAGCATCGAACCACCTGTACCCTTGTATATGTCATTCTTTTCAACAAAAAAAAAAATGCATGACACCTTGTCATGTCAATAATCTTTTTTAGATAATGACCGTGTCATAATATATGGAAAGTTCCCACAAAATACACACTTATGATTTGAGAGAATGCATAAGTACGTAGTATATTACTACCGTTTCAGGCAACCCAGATGCAATCGAGTTCTCACCGTCTGTGTAATCTCTTGCCATGTGGGCTACAAAAGATCCCTTAATTTTTGAGGATCCAAATGTCAAACCTCAGGAATCCGAGGTCGACTCCAAAAATGAAAAAAGAAAGCGACCAAAACCAGTGAGGTTTAAAACCGCTCCGCCGGAGGCAGAGGTGGAGTTCTGGGAGCAGTGGAGGGAGAGGAGCAGAGCAATACGGGTCGGCGGTTTCGTCAAGAACTCCAGGTTCAGGTAACACCTCATCCCTCCCCTCCCTTCTTCAGATGGGATCGTAATAATCATCCCGCAATCTGTATGCTTCAGCCCCTTGCTCCCGTTCGCCATCTTCTCCTCAAGTTTCATCTGTTCCTCCCAGGCAAGATCGTACTTCTGCAGCGGTTTCCTTAATTCGTAGTTCTGTTCTTCGGCTGCGGCTTCCCTGTTTCCTTTGTGGTGCCCTTTCTGTCTCTCGATAGACAGAGACTTAAACTTTGCATATGTTTTTATGCTTCGTGCTTGAATTAAAAGGCTACACGCTCTGAATTTTCTTTGCAGATGTATTTCTTCTGAACTTTATGCTATCCCCTTTCTAGAACCAAATACTACCTGCTTGATTAGAAGCTGAGCCAGTAGGTTTGTTACCTGGAAGCGCCACCGATTTGTTCCCAAGAGGATTGTTACGTTGTCTATAATTTCTATTCGCTAGTGTTTATCTGTATTTGTAGGTGGATTTGCTAGGATGGTAGCAACAGGCTTCAGCGTTAACAATTCTGTAATTCGCGTTAAAAGTCACCCGGTGAGACTGAACTTGGATCACATTAGAACACATTAAACGTTGCATAGAAACCTCTCCGTAATTTTAATGCTTGCAGTTGCTAATTGTCTACATCATCGTTTATTATATACCGGCAAAGCTGAACAGCAAACATGTTAGCTGACACGAAATTTCTGCGCACATCCCTATCTTACCTTCCCTGCTCTGACAATTTCTTAGCCGAGCCTCACTTTGCGAGTGGACTTGTGTGCTTGTCGTACGGCGATTAGTGATGACACAAGGCGTACGACTGTTTCCTTGAATCGTTGACTGGACTTAGCTTCAGGTTGATTTTAGCGATCCAGTGTTGGAATTCGTTTTCTGCGACTTATCTGACTGAATATATTAGCATTCTTTCGTTGTCTTGTGGGGGCGTCTGTACCCTTTAATATTCTATGGAAATGTATGACAATACGTCCGCATTATCTGCCCTCATTCCATGGATTAGCTAGCTTTTAAGTATCAAGGGATAAGTCTAGCCAACCCTTTAACTATGAGGGTAGGTGCACTTCATTTCTAACCTTTAAAACCGGATACTTAACCTTTCGAAATATTAAAAACCGTTTAAATAACCCTCTGAGGGTTTTAGAGGTGGTTTTACTATTTATAGGTTCACACGTCAGTTTGAAATAATTTTATTTTAACTCTCAACCATCAATAGTGGTCTACTTCATCCTTCAAACATAAAAATCAGATTTTAACCTCGTAAAGTACTCATAAAATATTGCAAATTATTTAGAGAACACAGAGATTATTTAGACAGATTTTAATACTTCAGAGGGTTAAAAGTCTAATTTTTAAAGTTTGGGGTGTGAAGTAGACTTTGAGGGGGGGGGGTGAAAGACTTATTTCAAATTGACGTGTGGGTCCATAAACAGTAAAACCATCTCTAAAACCGCTCAGAGGGTTATTTAAACGGTTTTCAATACTTCGGGGGTTAAGTATCTGATTTTAAAGGTTGGGGATAAAGTGCACCCACCCTCATAGTTGAGAGGATTGTCTAGACTTGTCCAGTATCAATGACAGCCGGATCTTTTTCTTTATATAAGCAAATTTGTAGCTGGAGTGGATAACAAAAGCTGCGTTGTTTCAGGAGGGTGGAGAGGCTCCACTCAGTTTAGGCTAACCCTGAAAAACGAACAATTATGTACTGTGATTTTCACTGGGGTACTATTCTATTCGAAGGATAATGTTAGTTGGAGACCGAAAGATATATTATATCATGCGGATAAATTTCTTTTCAAAATCATGTGTATAAGCTTATAATTACATTTCCTGATTATTCTATTTGAGATACTTATATGTTAGTTTGCTTACTTCCATCCTGTCCACTTCATCTGCTAAAATTAATTGCTTCTGTACATCAACATCATGAGTACGTGTGCATCTTTGACATCACATTTTTAATGGATGCTTCGATCAAATATTTGAGATGTGACTACTGAGTTCTTTTATTTGCTTCTAGATATTCGGCCGTTCTTACTGATCAGTTCCTGTCATTTTCTTCTTGTTTGCTTGTAAATCTCAACGATTCTCAGTTTTTGCCAATTTCCACTTGCAGTTCTTACTTATGTGAGTACAAGATCAAACCAATCTTAAGGTAGTGCAAAACACACTGCAATGAAGGATAGCAAGGGGACTCCTGTTTATGATGATTCTGAAGTTGACAGAGAAATATTTTCACTCCACAATGAGTTGTCGACGCAGCTTTCCTTATCCATCTCCAATGGTGTGCTCTTGAATGGGAGTGCAGCTTCTCCAGGACCTGGCAAGAATCTTCCATCAGACATCCCTCATTGGTCGTTAAAGGATCCTGACAAGGAAAATGTTACTAAATGGAGTGTTGAAAAGAATGGTTTTCCCTTTGACGTTTCAGATTCAGAGCTTTATGCTGAATCTTCATACGACAGCTCTGCGAGTGAACAGTCATCTGCAATCAGTAGCCCATGCATGTCATTGGCAGCATATTCAGATACTCGGTCCGAGGACTTTGACAGAACAGATATATGGGTGACTTCTTTAGATCTAGATGAGGAGGACTCTGCTTTGCTCCCAGACAAGGAACAGTTTCTTGATACTGTTTTCAGTTCTGACTTCCCTAGCCCATCTTTCACAGCAATTAGACGCCTCCAACTGGGTTCTTCCAGTCCTAATCCAGGAACATCGCAGAGGGAAGAAGCCAGTGATTCCAATGACCCCATATTTTGGCCATTTGAGTGGACTTCCTACAACAGTCCAGAATTTGACAAGTTTCTGAGCATATCTCCACGTCGAGAAACATTGGGAACCAGGAGTGTTGAAGCTCGCCAGTTAAATCCAGTGCAGAGGCTCCAGAAGAGTAAACTATCTTCAGCTATGAAGAACACAGAACTGCATAGAAGTTCTATCGATTTGGCATCAAAAGGAAGAAAGGCCTCCCAAGATAACATCAAGAAGGTAGCCACAGTTCCTTCCAGGCTTAGTAGACCAGCAAAATCGTCTGCATCCTCCAACCATCAGCCTATAAGGAATTGTGAAAAGAAAAGGCCTCCTCACTTAAAATTAGCCGCTTCAAGGAAGTTTAGCTCTCCACAATTACATACAGATCAGCCTCTTGTGGTGACTAAAGCAGAAAGGATCAGGAAACTAGGGGAAAAGAAGAGCGCAATTGAAGAGTTGATCGGGTTGGGTGAGTTCGACGGCCATGAAGGGATTAGCTCGGATTCGACAGATTGCCAGCTTAGTCTATGGTTATCTCCAAGATAGTCCGCCTATGCATTTACCATACTGTAATCTATCCTTTTTTTTTTTGTGACTGTATCCTGCTGTAAACATGCATCTACAATTATCCTTCAGTACATAGGTTGATCTGCTTCCATAGGTCTGTACTCTGCACTGCACTAGCAGTCAGCAGCTTGCTATGCCATGGCACCACCCGATTGTAGCTGTGTGTTGGGCATTGCTCTGAGGACAAAGGCACGGTTTTGTACACAGCTTACTCATTAAAGAGAGCGATTTCGACTGATTATGAGATGCGTTTCAGATAACATGCCCAAAATCGCTGTTGCAATAACAGATGCAATCTCAATTCAGGCCATAGTTTCTAGTTCCATAGCACTAAGTTAATTTGAATTTCTTTCGTGTTGACTCCTTTTTTTTTACATTTCTTTCCATGTATCTAAAGGTATATGGTTGCACTTCGAGAGCAAGTGCAGTACAATTGGAACTCGTATTCTTCAGAGTATTTTGTCTCGTGGCTCGTTGCTTGTTTGGACCGGTAACTGTTTCTGAGGCTGGTAAGATAGTATTCCGATTCATCGTAGTTGATCCAGAATTTCAGAAAAGCGACAAGAAGCTTGAGACCTGTTGCTGCCAATGAATCAGGAGTAGAACAAAACGCAACAAAATCTTTTGGTGGCCAAGCTGATTTCAGAGTCTCATGGCCGCAGAAGCTCTGGCACCGACGTGGAGAAGAGCTCCATCTCAACATGCGAAGATCTTTTTAGTTCCTGTAGCTGCCGGTCACAGCCGTACTGTTGCGACCAAAATGTGGACCATATTAAACGGATTGAAGATGTAAAAGAAAAAATTTCATAAATTGTGACGGTTTCATATCTAAAATTTTCATAGATTTGAGATGATCCAATAGCTTTTGAGAAGTTCCTAAAACTACCTTTTAGGTGTATTTTAAAAAAAACTGTTGGAGATGCTTTAAGTGTGAAGAAAACAACCAGTCCCTAAATTTGTGCAGCGGTGTCATTTAAAAGGTTTGTTTGATATGGATTCTCAAAATACTTCTGCTTCGGATATACAAGAATTTCACCAATTAGTTCTAGAAGTACTTCTATATTTTCTTTTAAAAAGCACTTTTCTAATTTTATTAGAAGATAAAAGTACAAAAAATCTAGCTTTTTATGTACTCTCTACTCATTTATACATTAGGGCCATAGTAAAAGCCACTTTGCCAAACGATTTAAAAGTGTTTTTTTTAAAGAATCTATTTTTAGAATCCATTTTTCTTACTAGCTATTTTCAAAAAATCTACAACAAACTACTCTTAAGTTCCTAAACTCTTAATTTACATATTTATGTCTCTAAACATACAAAATGATTTCAGTCGTGGTTCAAATCACTCTAATTAGCATTTATATACCTACTTAGTGTCTTTGTTGGTGTCTTGTCACCGATACTAAGAGCATCTCCAACCGGTTCTCCTATACGGATGGATAGAAAATCCTTCATCTAGTTTTCAATCTCTACATTTCATCATACTCCAAGCGGTTCTTTATTTCAGTATCTCTATATCTGAATATCGCTTGCTACGTGCAAAAGGCGGCAGTAAGCTCAGGTCCCCTAGCAAATTAATAGAGAATCGAACAACGTGCAAGGGGGCAAGGGCAGGTCAGGAAGGTGCTGAAAATTTAATATTTTATTACTTACGACCCACCATGATACCGGTAGCAAATAATTTTTTTTTACCGATTTTATAATGTACTCTCTTCGATTTTAAATTATTGATACCGTTGATTTTTAATATCAATTTTGATCATTTGTTTTATTCAAAAAATTTATTCCAATGCATAAAATTATTAGTTGTGATCTAAATTTCACTAATCATAAATCAAATAATAATAAAAATTTACACATTTGAAAATTTTTTTTGAATAAAACAAATGATCAAATTGATGTTAAAAGTTAACTGTGTCAATATTTTAAAACCGAAGAGAGTATTATGGTCCATATTTATTGTATAATGCGGCAATGCCTACTTTCATCAGCCATTGTGATCGCACTTAAGCCATATGGTTACTGAAATTGCATTCGACCCTTTCCAAGGATCACGATAGGATGATAATGCTATACACGCGGTGGTCCATGTCATGTGAACAGATATAGTAGTACTCGTGTTTGAACTTTCAGTTAGTTTGATCTTCTCAATTCTGTTTCTTCGTGTTTTTGATGAAAACAAGCTCAAAATACATATTTTCTCTATTTTTAAATTATTATTGCCAACAAATTTTAACATTATCTTTTACTACTTATCTTATTCAAAAAATGTGATAAATATCATATATTTTATCACAATTACTTAGCATTAAAACTATTTGAAATACCACTTACTCTCTCTGCTCTTAAATTAATGTCGCCGTTGACTTCAAACTATAACTTTGGCCATTCGTTTTATTTAAAAAATTATGATAAATTTTATATATTTTGTTATAATTTGCTTTATTATCAAATGTATTTGAAACACGATTCAAAATTTTACACATTTGAACTACTTTTTTGAATTAGAGAATTGATCAAAATTAAGGTTTGAAGTCAGTGGTGGCATCTTTTAAGAATAAAGGAAAGTATAATTTTTACACATTTTTTTTCATAAAACGAATGATCAAAGATAATAATAAAATAGAAACAACATCAAATTCTGTTCTCGCAGAGTGGGAAAAAAAAATCTGTTACTAAAAAAAAAATATCTTGCACCGCCCATGCCCGTCAAAATTTTCTATCCTCAGAAACATCCGGAGCAGAAAATAATGAAAAGAACACGGAGGAAACAAACAAAACGCAGAATCAGGAGGCTGGACGACGGAAAGACGAGGGAAGGCAATGATCGCTTGTTCTCTTTCTTCTTTGTTGGGCAGCCAAACGGCCACGCAGGTGCGGACCCCTTATCTGCAAGGACCAGGGGAGGGCGCACGCCAACGCCGCCGCCCTCCGGTTCTTCACTCGCTCTCTCCTAGGAGGTTAGCACCCTCAGCGATCCTCTCTCTTGCTCTCTGGATTGCGAGTTGTTGGATCGGATAGGTTGTTGTTTCGGGCACCTGATTGTGGCATCGACCTTCGGCGTTCTTACGGGTGAAATAGATTTTTTTCCCCTTCTTTTTGCGTCGACGGGAAGTGATTCTTGGCCGTGGGACCCTGGAGTGTTCTTCGTTTGGGGAGATCTTGATTCTTTCTCTCTTTTTGTTTCGTTTCGTTCTAAGTAGGCGGAACGATCGGTCTGTCCGTGTAGGTACCAATGCGAAGTCTCTTTATTTGTTTCTGTTTTGATTGTGATCAGTTGAGGGAGGTTCTGGGCATGATCTTTCCTATCCACCGGCTAGAAAAAAGAATTTTTTTTTTCTGTGATCCTTCATCAAACCCGAATCTTTCTTCGGGGTTGGTTCGGTAGGAAGCTAAGGAGGAGGACTAGTGACACAGTGGATTTAAGCTGAGTTTCTTTGTCCAATTTTTTCTGGGTGAAATCTATGTGAGAAGGAAGATGTTGAAGATTAACCTGTACTGTTGCTACACATATTTTAGTTTTATCAATTGTGTTTGTCTCATTGTCTGGGTATCTTGGAGGACTGTTTCTGACCATTGCTCAGTTTTCTTGTTCTTGTCACAGGTTTAAGGGGCACAGCTTCTGACCATGGCTGGGACCTTACTCCAGTCAGTTGCGCTAGGAACGTCATTCGGAGGTCATGGATGCGCCCAGCGCAGGAGGTCGCATGGCACCAGGAGGCCACCCTCAATGTTGGTGATGTCAGTTAGCCGCCCTGTAAAGATGTCGGCATTCGTCGGTCTAAGATCTGTACATAGCTTCTCGGTCGCACCCATGTCAACTTCTAGATCGACAGTTGCATCCTACAAGTCCTCTCGGCGGATGAGGCGTTCCCGTTTCATCACCAGGGCGATGTTTGAGAGGTTCACGGAGAAAGCTATTAAGGTCATAATGCTTGCGCAGGAGGAAGCGAGGCGCCTTGGGCACAACTTTGTTGGAACTGAGCAAATTCTGTTGGGCTTGATTGGGGAGGGCACCGGTATTGCAGCAAAGGTGCTCAAGTCCATGGGCGTAAATCTCAAGGATGCGCGTGTTGAAGTGGAAAAGATTATTGGTAGGGGCAACGGCTTTGTTGCGGTTGAAATACCGTTCACACCACGTGCAAAACGCGTTTTGGAACTTTCATTGGAGGAAGCTCGCCAACTAGGTACACTAGTCTAGGCTTCTTGTCACATTGCTTTCTATTGTCTTGTTATCCTTTTTATTTACATATTCTGCCTTATGCTGCTAGCATTAAAATGGAACAGATGGAACCGCTTACTAATTAAGCTGGTATAGGTTCTCATGATACCCTTTCACAACAAAGACAATGTAACTTGTCTTTCAACACATATGTGATACTCCTCAACTTGATTTAAACATAGTTGGGCCTGTGGATTATTGCATTGTATTGAATAAACAAAGTAGAACTTTTTCCAAACACTGAGTACTTGTCTTTCCAGGGCACAATTATATTGGATCTGAGCACTTGCTTCTTGGACTACTTCGTGAGGGTGAAGGTGTGGCTGCCCGTGTACTTGAGAGTCTTGGAGCTGAACCCAGCAATATCCGTACACAGGTAAATTATCTGAGAGCTGTTAGGCGCAACACTCGCATTGTGTTGGATGACACTCAGTGTTGAGGGCAACTATCTCCATGTTTCTTACTCACTATAATGCCATGACCAACCTAAAGGGTTGGGGATACATATATATAAGTTTGGTGGGCAGCCAAGCATATGCTAAGATGCTAGTCTAAGATGCTAAAGCATAAAGCTGAAAAGCTAGTCTAAGATGCTAAAGCGAAAAGCTGAAAAGCTAGTCTAAGATGCTAAACCGAAAAGGCGTAAAGCACAAAGCATAAAGCATAAAGCATAAAGCATAAAATGCCCGCACTAGACTTATTCTATCATTCTCCCCCTAAGTCTTGTGCGTCGTCTTCTGGGAGATTTGAATCATCCCAATCTTGGCGCGAAGCTCCTGAAACTTGATCCTACCAAGGGACTTGGTGAGAAGATCAGCAAGTTGGTCCTTGGTATTGATGTAGCTTGCCCTGACGCTCTCTTCCTCCAAACAGCCTCGGATGAAGTGATACTTCACTCTGATGTGCTTGCTGCGCTCGTGGAAAACAGGGTTCTTTGTCAAGGCCAGAGCGAACTTGCTGTCCACCCTGAGCTCCACTGCTTCAGTGTCTCTACCAAGGAGATCACTAAGCAGTCGAGCGAGACAGAGCGCTTGAGTTGAAGCGGTGGAAGCCGCTATGTACTCAGCCTCGCAGCTGGACAAGGCTACCACCTGCTGCTTGACCGACTGCCAGCTAACAAGGCACTTGCCGAGAAAGAAGAGCATCCCGTCCGTGCTCTTGCTGGTGTCGATGTCGCCAGCGTGATCACTGTCGCTGTACCCAATGAAATGTGCCGCCCCGGGACACCTCGGGTAGTGGAGGCCGTGATCAAGAGTCTCCGCAACATAGCGGATGATTCTTTTGATGGCCTGTTGGTGCTCCGTCGTCGGTCGCTGCATGAACCGACTAACGTAGCCGACGGAGAACATCAAGTCCGGCAGCGTGTGAGCGAGGTAGCGAAGGCTTCCCACAAGGCGTCGGTACTGCGTGGCATCCAATTCCTCTGTCGTACTGTCACGGCTGAGCTTCAGCCTCTCCTCCATCGGAGTGAGAGCTGGGTTGCAGTCGGTGAGCCCAGCTAGCTCAACGATGCGCTTGGCGTAGGCGGTTTGTCGAAGTGTGATGCCGAAGTCGTCCTGGTGCACCTCGATCCCCAAGTAGAAAGAGAGAGGCCCCAAGTCACTCATCTGGAAAGTGCCTTCATCTCCTCCTTGAATGTTGCCACCTCCGCATCTTTAGTGCCCGTGATCACCAAGTCGTCGACGTAGACACCCATCAGCAGAGCATTGCTACCGTTGCCTCTCTGGTAGATGGCCGCTTCGTGTGGGCTTTGCTCGAAACTCATTCCCTTCAGCGTGAAATTCAGCTTGGCGTTCCACGCTCGTGGTGCTTGCCGTAAGCCGTAGAGTGCCTTGCGCAGGTGCAGCACCTTGCCCTTTTTTGCCGGGGATGACAAATCCTGGCGGCTGGTGCACGTAGACCTCCTCCTTCAAGTCGCCGTTGAGAAACGCCGACTTGACATCTATGTGGTGGACGAGCCAGCCCTCCTGAGCAGCCAGCGCAAGGAGACGCACGGACTCCATCCGTGCAACGGGAGCGAAGGCATCGTCGAAGTCGATCCCCTCTTGCTGCACAAACTCGCGTGCCACCAAGCGAACCTTGTGCTTGACGATGGCACCGACCTCATCCTTCTTCAGCTTGAATACCCACTTAAGGGTGATCGCGCGGTGTCCAGGAGGAAGGTCAGCGAGTTTCTAAGTGCGGTTCTTCTCAACCGCATCTATCTCTAGCTTCATTGCAGCGCGCTATACCGCGTGTCCCTCAGCCTCAGCGAAGGAGCGAGGCTCACCGTTGTCGCACGCAAGATGCAACTGTGCCTCTAAGTCGTGAGACACCAGTCCCGGCACCGGTGCGTCGCCGAGAAGGTCCTCCATCGTGTGATACCTCAACGGCTCGCCGTCGTGGTACGCGTCGACACGCTCCTCGTCGTGAGGGAGCGGAGTAGCGAACTTCACCGGGTTGTGCTCGACATGAGCAGTGCTGATGTAGACGTGGCTGGAGGAGTAGCTGTTGGCGCCGGAGAGCGTGGCGTGGCAAGCTGTGGTGGTGACGGTGGGGAACTCGTTGCAGCCGGCGTCACAGTCGCTGGAGTCGGTGGAGGCTCGGAGACTGAGGTAGGCGCGCTTGGCGAAGAAGAGCTGCCCACTCTCCCAGCTCCCTCGAAGTGGACGTACTCGACGGTGAAGTCGTCGTACGTCGGAGTCGGGCCGTCGTCCACCATCTTGCCCCACGTCCAACCTCGCCCTTCGTCGAACACAATGTCGCGCGCCGTGTGTACACGCTGTCTTCGGGTCAAGGATGCGGTATGCTTTCGTGCCCTCCGCGTAGCCAATGAACACTCTTAGAGTGCTCCTGTCGTCGAGCTTGCCGACGTAGCCAAGCTCTTTGACGAACGCGAGGCAGCCGAAGACGCGCAGGTGGGCAACCGCCGGCTTGCGTCCATGCCAAGCCTCGTACGGCGTCCTGTCGTCGAGCGCCTTGGTGGGCGAGCGGTTGAGGATGTAGACGGCTGTCACCACCGCCTCTCCCCAGAAGATGGCCGGCATCTCCCTCTGCTTGAGGAGGGCCCGGGCCATCCCCACCACCGTCTGGTTGCGTCGTTCGACGACGCCGTTCTGCTACGGGCTGTACGGCGCGAAGTAGTGGCGCTGAATCCCCTCGTCAGCGCAGTATGACGCGAACTCAGCCGCCGTGAATTCGCCGCCGTTGTCGGTGCGTAGCAATCGAAGCTTGCAGCCGCACTCCTCTGCCGTAGCTAACTGATGCTTGATAGCATCAGCTGCTGCCACCTTGGTGTCGAGGAGATATGCCCACATATAGCGGGACACATCGTCGACGAGTAGTAGAAAGTAGCGCCGGCCTCCAGGTGTGGCTGGTGTCATGGGACCGCAGAGGTCGCCGTGTACCAGCTGCAGCTTTTTCTTGGTGCGAAAATTCGCCTGACGAGGGAACGGGAGTCGCCGCTGCTTGGTGAGGACGCAGGTGTCGCAGAGCTGCTCCACGTGCTCGACCCGCGGCATGCCCTGCTGCACCATCTCTTTGTCGTCAAGCTGCTTCAGGGCCTCAAAGTTGAGGTGTCCAAAGCGCTCGTGCCACAGCCAGGCGTTAACATCGCAGCAGGCTGCGAGACACAGGCTGCGCCACCTGCACATTGAGGACGTAGAGGCGATTGATGCCTCTGTTTACCTTGGCAAGAATGCGACGATGGCGGTCTCAGATCTTCATGATTCCAACCTTGATCTCCACGCGCGAGCCATTCTCATCCAGCTGGGCGAGGCTGATGATGGAGTTCCTCAGTGCGGGGATGAAATAGACTCCAGTGAGGAGTCGGTGTTCGCCAGTTTTGGCGATGAGAACAATGGAGCCAATGCCCCTGATGTCCACAGCCGAAGAGTCACCGAACTTGACGGAGCCGCGCACGTCGACGTTCAGGTCGGAGAAGAACTCTCTGCAACCTGTCATGTGGTGAGTGGCACTACTGTCGAGGAACCAGCCGTCGATCTTGTCGTCGCTGGAGCCGTCACCGAGGAAGGCGTGTGCACTCGGCTCATCGAGGTTGAGGAGAGCTGTTGCGGCCGATGTTGCTGGAGGTAGCTCGATGCTCCCGTATGCTTGGAGCAGAGCCGGGTCCTCCTCCTTAGCCTGTGCGACGTGAGTCTGGCCGCGCCTCGGCTGTCGACAATCCCTGACCCAATGGCCAGGCTTGCCACA
>BCLG01000639.1:91275-103081 GCA_001602295.1 Zoysia matrella | reverse complement strand
TTTTCAGCTAGAAAAATTGAAAAAACAGCTTCACATTGTAAGTCCTTGGACACTAGTTATTTTTTAGTCAAAAATATGCTCCATGAGCTAACTAAGGCCCTGTTTTGTTTTAGCTTTTTACCTAGAAAAGTTGAAAAAATAGAAGCTAAAACAAACAGGGTTTTAAAAAGCTGAAAAACATGCTTTTGATGAAATGAACTAAAAACTAAAAAGCACATTCTGAATTTCTTTTCTTACTTTTGGTGTGCATTGAATTACAAGGGCATGTTTCCAATTAACCCAAATATGTTGGAACCATGCCCTTACCATTTTGCTGTTTCAAAAATATACCCTTAAACTTCTAACAGTTGGACCAGTGCCATTATAATTTTGTTGGAGTTCAAATTATGCCTATATGGGCATATTTCCAACTGAAAAAGTTTGCTTTCATTTCATGTAAGGAAATCTATGATGTGGTACCACCAACTTGAGATTTACCAAGAATCTTTGCAAACATAAAATCTTACTCCCTCCGTCCTAAATTTATAAGTTATTTTGTGAGTGGCAGGAGAATTAAAGAGAGTAAAAAATGTGAGATGTGCTGAAAACGAGGATGAGAGAGATAGAGATGGAGTACTGGGAAGAGAGAGTGCATCGGGAAGTGAGAATGACTTATAATTTGGAAAAAGTGAAGAAGTTCAGAATGATTTATAATTTGGGATGGACGGAGTATATCGTACCCCATTTTTGGGATACACTGTGCATCACGTATCAGTCCCTGGATCAGTAGCTGATACGCACTAACACATCAGAATGTATATCAAAAGCATACTTCGAATAGAAGAATATACCTGATATTGGACCTTTAACAGTAACTTGGTGAGGATTGAAACAATCCACAACCAGTCGACCAGTTAGAGGTGAAGCAAACAGCAGAAAACATGGCCCAAAGCCACAAGCAAACTTGGGAAGCAGAACGAAAACCCGGCACATCGTCGTCTTCTACGAATCTTCTCTGCCTAAAACTACAGCTGCAAACTGTGAGTACATAAGGTACTCAGCAAGCCCTAACACTAAGCAGGGGTATATATATGCATATTTGGTTGTAGCAAAGATTAGGCTATGAGGTTTCCTTTTAGCAGAAAGCCAGTTTTATGCAACGTTCACTACAGAAGCTTTGAAAAAGGGAGCACAAGATATTTGCTGTCCATATTTTATTAGGTTGGTCTTGAGGGAGATGTTCATCAATCCCGCTAGTACCCAAGTTTTAGTCAGAGAGCTAGCACGCAACCATACCGTCCCCTGGCTCACAGCCTTCACTTTCCAAAACACTGGCACCTACACCCACTCACTCCAACAAAGATAATAAGGAGACTAATCAAAGTGAGCTCAAGCTGTAGTGTGTCAATACCGTGACAACAGCCATTCCGGATGGATTATACACTCTGCAGAGTTTGTACACTGTATCTACAGGCTATGCTCCTCTTGATCAACAGAGTTCCATAACGTTCACTCCAACACACACTAAGATACCCACAATGTCCACCTCAAGATTCATACAGAGGTCATCTCTCAGGGGTTTTGTCTGCCCCCGATGACGCGATAGCACATTCCTGTAGCCAGACCGTGGGTTTAGATCATCCACGTCTACTCCCTGGGACCCTACATAGATAGGTAATTATGAAAATCAGAGGGCTATACTTGTGGGCAATACGATCCCATGGCATGGGCTATTGCTGTAATCGAAAACCAGATTGTGAGTATCTCACGTCTGCTCCTGCGGCTTGTGTTTCTCGACCCCTTAGGTGTCATTGCGGATAACCAGAGGGGATGGAGTAAGTCCCGCCTAGACAGGTTTTGTGGTTGCACAAAATTATTACGTTGAGGTTCGATGAACCGGTCCTTATATGGCAGAGGCGGCGCTTGTCCACGACAGGTGGACCAGTCCGAAGCCTATACACCGTACACAGCTCTAGGAGCCCGCCCCACGACCAAAAACATTATCCCTTCCCATCACCTAGCACCAGTTGCACTAACACCCATCCCACTTTATTTTACACACACCACCAAACTCAGTTTAACTCATTTCATAAGATGATTGGTGTATGGTGTGGCGATACACTGCATCATACAAGGGTTCCTAAGCATTCTACTATCAAGGCAACTTTCTGTTCTTAAAAGACTAAAGAAGAAAATCCTACGGTTATCAAAGGGGGTGTCATCAACGGGTAACAAGGTGGTATTCATATTTAATAAAAGCAAGCAACTGACATTAATATAAATACGTAATACAAGTTGGATATTTAACTACACAGTGTTTTAACATAGATTAAAATAAATATGCAAGAATTCAGGTCATATAGATGCGCAAGCAAAACATAGGATTAATATGATCAAGGGTTAGAGCTTGCCTGAAAATCTTTAATCTTCAGACTTGGCTTCTCGATGATCTTCGAGTCCGGGTCTTGAATTATTGGCTTGATGCCGAAGTCTTCAGGCTTTTCCTCGTGTGTCCGCTGTCTTCTCTTGGATCCGAATCCTCCTTGAGCTCGGCATTGTCTACACGGTAGAATACGCCCAATAAAACTACCGTAAAAGAAACAAAGCTCGAGAAGAATCAATAAGATCCAATAAACTCCGAATAAGAGCGGGATAAACTCCACGAGGAAATCAAAGGATAATGCCATGCATGTTGTGGTGACTAATGCAATGCTCATTATTTTACATGCACCTTAGTATTATTTACTATAAGTTAATTATTAGAATAAATATTTATTTAGATGCTTTATTCTAGTGCCTATGAGGTTACATGGGTAGTTAAGCATGGCTAGGTATTAGTCAATTATGCTAAGGCCTTCATGTAAGTATGAACTTAGATTGCGGTTTGCTTAAGGTAATACTAGGAATTCTAGGTGTCGCTTTATGCACAATCATGACTTAGCGGTATTTTCTACGGATTAGTGATTAGCTAATTAGTTCATTTTAAACAATGCTTATGTGTTTGTGCTAGCTGTTATGTAAGTGTATGCATCGTTGAGCTTCTAAAGCACCAATGTGTTCATGTAGGTTTAAGCTAATATGAAGCATGTTTAGTTGACATGACAAGTGGGTGAGGTGTCATTTCATATGCAATCTTATTTATATCATATATTTAATTAGATGCATTCTAAAGCACCCTTATTTAGTTTATGACTAAATGAATGAATGTGTAATGACTAGAGGTTATTTACTTAATTTTCTAATATACAGTTGCTCCCTATTGATTAATGGTCACCCAATTCTAGAGTATATGATTAACTAATAAACCCAACATGTGGTACAGGTAATGATGCATGGTAAAGTGTGTAAGTGTGTGATTGATTAATTACTCAATTCTCTACATGTGCGCAATGATTGGTATTTAGCAACTAATTATTTAGTTTTATCCCTATAAATAAATTACTAAAGCTAGTGCGTGGAATTTGTCCTAGTGCATATGAATGCAGGGTGGTGGACTTATATGCACTATCTAATATTTACTTATCTTACATGTATATGTGTGGGTTAACCTAAGTGATCAATGATTAATTATCTGGTTTAATTTAATTAAATCGCTAGAGTTAGCAAGTGATAAACGTACCATTATATATTAATGCATAATGGACAACAGAGTAGTGTGTTATGGCTAATTATTTGAGTTCTAAGTATTCGTATGTCATCTACAGCGACTAGTAATTATTTACCTATCTTTCTGTTATTTAGGCCCAAGTATTTAATTAGCTACTAATTATATGATTCTTACTGTAAATTAATTTACCTAGATCTAGCAGGTGCAATCATGTCAATGCATACTTATGGTCTATAAATTAATACTAATGAGTAGGGTGCACATTCTAATTAATGAACTATGCTAGGTATTAAATCACAATAAAACACTTGCATTGAAATCGATAAAATACTGATAAAACAAAACGACTTAAAGCTCTGATAAAACATAACAATAAAACCAGCAATATCAGAGAGTAAATAAGGTTTAGATGATTTGATGAGATGGGGCTCGATACAATGATTCCAACAGTACAAAAATCGTTGAAAACGGATTCACGGTTAGAAAGACATGGCGATTTGAGTGTGTATGGAGGCTTCAGAGACCTTTTCGCAATTTTTAGAAAAGTTGCTAAAGGTTTTTCCGTAGTTACTAGAGTTGGCAGGGACCTATATATATGGTTGTATAAAAGTTTAGGGTGCTAGATGTAAATATTTAGGACTAAATTGTAATTAAAGAAAAGGTCAGGGGTGCATATGTAAAATTACTAGGCTTAAAATATAATTTTACAGAGCAGCAGGGGCTTAGGTGCAAAGTGATATTTTCTGGAATTATTTTTGTACTGGAAAAAGCTTAGGAATATATTTTTGTGTGCAATATGCGGGGTGTACCTAGCATTTTACCCTATTAGGCTGATAGGTGGGGCCGAAGGTGTTTTGTTTATTTTATTATATAAAACAGGCTGGTTAAATCTGAGCCATCGATTTGGTAGCGTGCGATTGGGATTTAAAGGTGACGTGAAGGCTTGGTGGCCTTTGGATTCGGATCGGTTGGTTCGAATTTTAAAGAGGCAAGGAGAGCGACGTGGCTCAATCTAAGCCATTGATTTGAAATCGAACGATTTGGATTTAAGATGACCGGTTGGGGAGGCTTGATCTAATCGTGAGCGTCCGCGATGGATCCGACGGTCTGCAGAGGTCGAAGGCTCACGCGGCAGCCGGACACAGGCGGGGCGGCGGCGCCATGGCCGAAGATCGGGAGACCTCGCCGTGGTGCTCCAAAATTGGCGGGAAGAGGCTCAAAAGGGAGAGGAGCTCACTGTGGTTCTCGTGAGGGGGTTGTCGTCGTCGGGTTTCGGCCGTGGCGGGCTGGCGACGAAGGGGAGGGGGCGTGCTGCCGCGGCGCTCAGTGTAGTAGTTTGGTGATGACGGGACGGCTTAAAGGTGTCGGGGATCGGTAGAGGTGGTCATGGTGCTTCTTTAGGGTAGGGATTTGCCGGGGTTAAGCTTCCTCTGCGGTGAATTTGTGGCGGCCGTGGTCGGACGAGCTTTTGGGGAAGGACGGGAAATTCGCGCGGGAGAAGCTGGAGAGAGGGGTAGGGGCGCTCTTTATAGGCGAGACGGCGTGGGCACGGCGTGGGCGAAGGTATGGGAGGCCACGCCGCGGATGGAACGTAGTGGCGGAGGTGACCCGACGACGTCTTCAATGCGGTAGGCGAGAGGTGACAGGACGAGGTAGAGCTCGATCGTGCACGCGAGGGGCTGACGTGAGCGCACGCGAGGGTGATGTCGGTGTGCGCGGTGGTGACCGGGACAGTGGTGGCGTGCGTTGCGCGGGGTCGTCGACAGCGGGCGCGGCGCGCGTGCGGTGCGGGGTCGGACGAAGGAGGAAGAAAGCATCGGCGTGGTGGGTTGGGCCGTCGTGGGCTGCGCGAAGGAAGAAAGGAGGAGGTGGCCCACTCTGTGGAGGAGAAGAAGAAAAGACCTGCTGGGCCGCGCCAAATTTGGGCCGGGAAGGAGGAAAGAAGGATTTCGGCCCAGGGGAAGGATTTTGGAAATTTGAATGAATGGATTAAAATTTCGAATTGATTTCAACGAGTTTGGCTAAAGAAAGTTCAATCAAACAAAAGAAAAGAAGTAAGCACTTATCCACACACATTTTTTATAAAAATTTTCAAATTAAGAAGGGTTATTAAATTACATGAATTATATCTTTTGAATAAAACAAGAGAGAGGAGAAAATTTGTTAGCATTTTGTTAGAAAATTTCTGAATTTCGATTTCAAATTTCTTGGTTAAATTTGAGGATATCACAGAGTAGTAGCCAATTTCTAAGTGAACATTATTACATTAGTATAGCTAAAAGAAACACTTGAATAATTTTGTACTTGGAGGATTCGAACGAGAGGTTGAGGACTTCCACGCGGCAATGAGAGGAATGGTTGATCATATATAGCTTTCGGTTGGTCTTGAATACAGTTATATTGTTCTCAGTGTAATTAATTAGTAATACCCTGTAATACAACTTTGCATGGAAAAGTTATTTCGTGTGGCATTTAATGCGACACCCAAAACTGTGTCTATGCATGCCATGATCAACTAATTGATGTGTGATCAGGACATTTTTCAGTTTAAATGTGTACATTTATTTCAGCACAAAGGATTAATGAGATGTCATCAACTTAATCATGTGGATTAACTTCAGAACAAAAGGGCATGCGAATGAGATAGTGCTGAAAAACAGAAAATCCAAGACCTCGCTATTTTTTTTTACATCTTAGTGTGGACACCATCAGAGCTATTAGCATATTTTAGCATGTTCAAAAATACATAATCAGAGTTATAGTGATGAAATTCATTTCACCAATGTAACTTCATAATGTTTAGATTTTAGACGCCTTAATGGTTTATGCTTTTTTAATGACCCGTTACTGTGGCATGCCATAAGTTTAGCAAGGAAGGAACAACTACCGTGCGCTGAAGTTTTGGTGTGACAGAGTATGGCCGACATCCAAACAGGCTCTAAACCTTGTACCTGTGATTACGTAATCGGATTCTCAGATTCTATATCACTTCATCTTAAGGCCAGCAAAACAGAAGTTCCCCGTGGCCAATTCTCACAGGTATTTCTCTACAATTTTAGACACTCATATTGACACACGTCTCGAGCCTGATTCATGCACATGATGCGCCTCAATCGGATTATTGATCATGTTAATGTTTCTAGGTTTGAGATGACCAAGCTATACAACCATAGCGCAGCCAGGCTTTTCTAGCATGTGATGCTGGAAGTGTATCACGCCGACCATGAGGGTTTGGCTCTAGCACCGGTACATCAACCCTTTGATGAGTGAGTTTTTGGAGAGGCCATTGATGCTGGGATATATATTAACCAATCATGTGTAGCAAGAAATGACCATTTCATTTATATCCACACAGATAGAAGCAACATTCGGTGCACATATAGGTTGAGTGTGTTTTCTCCCCCTTCGTGCAAAAAGAAATGTGGCTTTGCACATACGTGCTTATAGCTCGACATTCTATGTTATAGTTAATCTTGAATCTAATGGAGTGCTCTAATCTGCAAGAACCAGCGTGGAATCCTTGCTTCTGGTTGTAGGCTACCTCCCAATAAGTGGAAGATCTAATTTAACTACACTACAATTTATATTCTCTCAACTTGTGTATATAGCACATGCTCTATACACAAGTTGTGCCATATACACAAGTTGCAACTGTGGTGGAACACTGCCATCGACGGATGCATAGCAATTGCCAGGCGTCACTGTCGAGATGAAGGAATTGCTGCCAGTTGTGATGTTCAATGATGGTGCTGCTGGCGGTGAGGAGTACATGCTGCTATCTTCTAGGAAAGTCGAAGCAGACACCGGGAACGTGAAGCTTGAGCCGGAGGAAGTCATCATCGAAGTCGTTCGACAGCAGTAAGGAGTCGTTGGGCCATTGTCCCCCACACTGTGGTGGTTATTGCTGTTGATCGCCATCACCGCTAGTCATTGAGTGCTTGTGAGTGTATGTGGGATGAACACAAGTGATGGTGAGGGAACTAAACAGCAGTGAGGGTGGCAGTTTGATGAAGGGCAAATAGAGCCATTATAATGACCTGCTATGTCCAACTATTTACATGAGCTTGTGTGCCCTGTGTCTTTTCACGATTCGATCAGATTCATTTGCAATTTTTTGCGTCGCAAAAAAAAGATTCTGGTTCTTTTTCATATTTCTTTCCTTTGGTGATATGATTTCTATGCGTGTTCCTTTCATTTAGTGGAAATATTCAATTTTGATTAATATCTCAAAGCGACTTGAATCTTTGGATTCAATGAATGTGAATGGTACCTTGAATTATCTTTTCTACAATCACATCAGATGAAATTTAGGTGTACAGTTTCTAGGGATAAAAAATTATAGAGGTAATGCCCGTAAGAATTGGTCGAAATTCTACTTTACGAACCTTAACACAAAGCGATATCGATTCTGAAAATCTGCTATCATCACAGGTGCAAGTCTTGTATATAGAAAAGCATAAACCAGTAAGGCATCTGAAATCATTTGTAGATATGGTAAAATGTGTTATCGTTTGGTGTTACATTGGTGATTTGAATTAATTTTATCGCTAATAAAACTGATGGTGCCCACAATATCCCATTTCCATACCCTACGTTTGGTCTAAAGTTAGTCTTGATGATTAAGTTGATGACGCATCTTTAGCCCTTGTACTGGAATTAACATGCATGTTTTAGCTGAATAGATGGTCTGTCACACATTAATTGGTTCATCACATGGCATGCAAACACATAAATACTAAGTTTTGATGTCGCATATCACACAATAACTTTTCCATGCAAAGTTGTCTTAAGAGTGTATCACTAATTAATTATATAATTGTACTGAGATCAGTACAACTATATTCAAGACCAACCGAAAGCTGTGATCAACCATGCATTGCTCTCATTACCTTGTGGAAGCCCTCAACCACTCGAACAAATTTACACATAGAAAATTGTCCAAGTGTTTCTTTTAGCTGTACAATATGTTTCATTTATGACCTATTTGGATTCGGTCGACTAATTGTTAGTCCGAACTAATAATTAGATGACTCAAAATTAGTCAACTAATTGTTAGTCCATTGCTTGTTTGGAGGAAGAACTAATTGTTAGTCCATCTTTCAATAAAATCTCTGTTTTGCTTCTGACTAATTATTAGTCTGCATATGTTTGGATCTATGACTAACTGTTAGACCGTTAGTTGTATTTTCCGCCATGTATTTAAATTTTGTACAATTTTTCCCTCTATTTTCTCAAATTTACTTCCGGTATTTATTTAACACAAATAAACTATATAGTCAAAGCAACATAATGAATTAATTTTTAACACAAATAGATAGAAAAAATTGGTCCATTATCTATGGCTACAATAGAACTACTTAGACTACAACGTGAAAATTCTTTCAAAATTTAATACAACATCACGAAGAGATTTGGAACAACAAAAAGGAAGAACTTTAATATTTATTTATACATATCACTAGTTTCAATCAATACCGCATAGCATTTAAACCATCTGCAATACTATCACAAAAGACATTCATATCTTGATCCTCATCTCTATTGGATCCAACTACTGATGATTGCAAATAAGACAAGTAATTGTCATCACTATCAAACTTGTCAAAGTCCGCATCTGCAATTGAGCCCTCTCGAATAAAGTTATGAAAGGCCATGCATGCAAGTATTATTTTGCTTTGCTTTAGCTGCACATAACTCAGTAAATGTAATAGAATCCTCCACTTCATTTTCAACACTCCAAAAGAGCGCTCGATGACGTTACAAAGAGATGAATGTGCATAGTTGAATACTTCCTTCCTTCCTCTTGGTCTTGGTCCTTGTCGATATTCCGGTAGATGATACTTTGTTCCCTTATATGGGGCAAGGTAACCCACTCGATTAGGATAACTTGAATCTACCAAATAAAATTTTTCTACACCAAACCGTACTATAAATAAATGGATGGAATTTGAAATATGACAATAAAATAAAACAATTATGATTAAACAACAATTACTAACCTTGTGGTGGGAGTGGAAATTTCATCTATATTTTTGTAAGGCATCATTGAAAACTCTCATGTCACGAATTGATTCAGGCCATCCCGCTACAACAAATGTAAACCTCATGTCAAAATCACATATAGCCAAAACATTTTGAGGTGTACCCATGGCGTCCCACATGTTGAATGACCTTATTATTTGGCACGACAACACGTATATGTGTTCCGTCTATAGCTCTAATGCAATTATCAAAAAATGGTGAAAACCGAGTTCCTTGTACTCTCGCATGCACGGCTCGAAATTCTGGATCTCTTGGATTGATAATATCTATTGACAGTAGATACAGTTCAAATTTTCGACTAATCGTCTCTGTTGACCTTCCAAAACGTTTCTTAGCTTGCCGTACTGATTGAGGGGCACCAATCATCCACAAAAATATGGTTACTGCCTCCAAGGAAGACATCTTGTTTGATGACTTCAAACCATATGAACCGACTAGCAAATCATGAAGTTTTTCAAATAATGCTTTACTCATTCTAAACATGTTGAAGCATTCTATTGGATCATTTAGAGTTATTGTAACCCAATCATATCCTTTCTCCTCAATTTGCCTCGGTGGAGCTTTGTTCATGTAGGATTCATAGTAATATACACCAAGCATGCATGCAAGAATACATTTACATTTCTTGGACCTCAAATGTTCTAGTGCTAGCTGAATTCTCATCTTCATCACAATTTGGACCATAATTGACCTACAACATTAAAAAATAGGTAAGACCCATTTACAAAGAGATGTATGTAACCAAACAATCATAAATGACAATCCAGCAACCATTTAAATACAAATGAGTTCATTCCATATATTCAACACTATCTTCGGTACAACCACATTCCACAACAAGTCTTTGTGCTTTCTTCATGGACTCCGCCATCTGATCTACTTGACTTTGTGCCCTTTTCGTGTACTCCTCCATTATCTTTTGTGCTGCTGCACTATCTGCCTTATATTGCTCCAACATACCCTTCATTATTCTAACCATTGGACTCTTTGTCTTCTTTTCCGGACTACTGACAGGTGTGGTAGTGGTGGCTGCTCTCTTCTTGCTGTTACTATCATTGGGGCTACCATCATCCTCAGTTTCTTTGTCACCCTCATCTCCATCATCTTCATCGCATGCAGCAGCAAGATGTTCCCCAGGAACACAAGATTATGAGCCATTGATAGCCGCATGCTCAAACATTTGTTCTAAATATTCTAGATTTTCAGGTGGACCTTTTTATAGCTTTCTCCATTCAGATTTGCCCTGCAGACATACATGAGTATAGATTAAGTAAATTACAATGCAAAATGAAATTTATTACTCAATGACTGAAACTGACGCAGAACATACCCTTGTGTGATCTTTCCAAAAAGATTCAGATGCCACAACTGTTCCTTTAGCACGACCAAGACCTGTTTGTTTGTTTAGCCATATCGAAAACTGATGTAGTCCTTTTAGCTGAGACAATCTATTTCTTAACTGCTTTATTGAATGTTTTAGCTTAGTACTTAGAAAGTACTTTTCCTAAATGTTCTTGTAGCATCTATTGGTCATGGTACCATTGGAGGTATTCCCTGCCCTCATTTCCTCAAGGTAAATAGCACAAAAAGTAAATGTGTTTTCTGAGTTCCAATTTGCCTTGTCAAACTCACCACCCATCTAGTGCATTTGAAACAGATCATTATAGAGTAACAATATGTCAACACAATTGTATAGGTCAAAGATTAAAATGCTCACTAGATTGTCTTCTGCATCTTCTTGTGTATCATTATCATGGGTCTCACTTTCTTTTGCATTACCCGTTTCTTGAGAAGTTGCTGCCCTAGTAGTATCCTTGATGGCTGAACTTCCACCTCGGGTACGAGAATTGTGTGATCGAGGAGCACGGAACGGTACTCCTCCTTTGCCAGCTCTAGGCACGACAGAAGGAGTAGTTCTTGGTGTGCTTGGATCGACTGATTTGCCGCCTCAACGACAACCTGTGACATGTTGATCATTGGCCATCTCTGAGCTCGATCCCCGCAACATATCCTGATACATCTGTATATTGGGGAACACGAAGGCCTAGGAGTTGAAGTCAAAGTCACCGGACTAGAGTTGAAGATCTATTTCATGATCTACAACAGGATGCTCAGCCTGAGATGAGAACTCCATGCCATTTGAGAAGGATCCATCCGTACTGCGTTGAAGAGGCAGAG
>BCLG01000639.1:30184-91042 GCA_001602295.1 Zoysia matrella | reverse complement strand
AGGCTGGGCTGCGTGTGGCTGGGTGGCGAGGGCCTGGCCGGGAGCGCGGGGAGGCGGGGCACCTTGGGGTTGGTCGAGGAGCGCGGTTTGGCGGGGCGGCGCGGCGCTAGGCGAGCTGTGCGTGACTTGCGTGACGATAGAAGGAGGTGGTGATAGGACGATAATATAGAGAAGTTTCGTACCTTTTCGATTCATATTTCGATTGACAGTTCGGTTTCCGAGTTGGTTTCTAAAAATAAAACTCAAGGGTATTTTAGATTTTTTTTTGTTGTCTCCATGGATTGTCAGTCTCCATCCATTCGAAATTTCATGTTGATGGTATTACAATATATAATTCCTTTGTTAAAGATTCTACTGATTTTTCTTTTTGCTCTAGCCTTTCTTTACAATACAGATGTTTGAAAACGCAAGTAGCTACGGCCTATAAATATTCTTAATTCCCAGGGTATACAGAGATAGGAGTAAGCTTTAGATCTCTTTTGAAGGACCATCAATGATCTCTCTCCTGGAATCAGTCAACTTCTGGATCTCAGCCATACTCTCTGCGCTTCCATCACCGTTTTCCCTGAGCTTGGCAATCTTATTGTCTATCTTATTTATCTGCAGGGACAAATATTTTTCATTGTCAAATTACTTATGTAACACATATAGTTCAGTAGGGATTATTCAGGGAGAGATCTAAACATACCATTCGGTAAGGCCAGCGTTTGAGGCCGAACTTTCTGCTGACGCCCTTGAGGACGGTGCCACAGACCTGGAGCTTCTTGCATGCCTCCTCCATGGGGAGGTGGAAGTAACACGCGATGTCACGCCGCTCCAGCTTGCTTGTTCTCTCCCTCTGCAAATTGAGTTGCATTGTATCTCATGGTTAACAAGATACGTTACACAAAATCCTCATTACGGCTACTGGTGAAATCTAGGATTTGCTGCAAGAGAACGTTGTTATTATTTTGCCTTTTCAAAACTGTAGTACTTTATAAACTGTCCCTTTTGATAATTTAGAATGTCATATCAACCGCGCGGTGCAAATTTTAACATTATTTACTTGCAAAATTAATCAGATTTCTACAAATTTATTCTAGAATAAACGAAATCAAATTTTCATATGTGCAAGACCCAAGTTTTATATACCACTTGGACTTTGAATAAAAATACCACATGTCCAAGTTAGAAACCGACTCTTAAATTTGTAGCTAGTGACCACAATAGGGTTAGCATTCAATTTTGGATCTTTTATGTGGTTGCAAATTTTGAGCAACTTTTCTCAAAAATGTTTGGCTTAACTACCCATAGAATGACTGAATTCACCAGAACGATGTGGATGAGAAGGCGCGCGCGCGCACACACACGTAGAACCATACTATGAGTATGACACTCTAGTGTGCACTTAACACTCTCCTGGAGACACATAGCTACCAACATATTAACATCAGCACAAATAGGTAGGCCCAAACTTTTTACTCACAGAGGTTTAGTCGTATGATTTTGGTAGTGCAAATTAAAGTGGCAGATACCTGAATTGCGAGAGTACTCCTGGCGTGGGGTTGGACGACTTGTTCCTCTTGGTCATCAACAGCATCATTTCTTAGTTCAGATGGCCCTACATGTATGAAACATAAATCACATAACTGGGGCAAAACTATATACACAATAAAATCCGGAAAGAAGAGTGGATAGGAAGAAGTTATTATGAACAATCCAACCTGGTTCGTCTGGCAATATTTCTTCCTGCGCGATCATGGGCTGAACAGCATCACCCGAATCGGCTGGTACTATTTGTTCGTCGACGGCGACGCCATTTTCTGCTTCTGCTGGTGCTGCTACATCGCCATTGTCATCCGCATGGACGCAAACGCCAGCCATGCTGGTGCACAGGACATCGAGGAAATCGGATGTTGAGTCGTGAACAACGGTGTAGCCGCCGGCGGCTCGCTTTTGTGCGTATTCTATGAGGTAATGCTTGACCCACGCGTAGTCCCGGGCTATGAAACTGTCCGTTCATCAGAAACAGAATTACTAGCAGGTAGATATATGGCAGAAGCATTCATCAAATTATAGCAAAGGCAACATGAAATAAGAGCCTCCAGCAACTTACTCGACGAAAGATTGATGCGTCGGTTCATCAGAAACAGAATTACTAGCAGGCAGATATATGGCAGAAGCATTCCTCAAATTATAGCAAAGGCAACATGAATAAGAGCCTCCAGCAACTTACTCGACGAAAGATTGATGCGTCGGTTCCAGCGCCAAGCCCTCGTTGTTGGCGTGATACACCTCCAGCGTCGCGTGGTAGAATAGGCCAGGGACTCCATGGATGCAAAGCTTGGTCGTCTCAAGCCCTAGAAATTCGAAGCATCAACAAGAGACATCGCAGCATGGCTGGGAATTGACATATCTATATGTCATATATACAACTGTACGAGTGTTTACCCTTAATGTGCATGATTTCTCGTAGCATTTGGCACCCGGTGCAGTCTAACACTCCCTGGTGAACGTAAGAGGACGAGGCGCCGACGTCCTGATGAGCGCTGGTAGACGAACCACCAGCCATGGCGGTGACGGCCGCCGGATGAGCGGTGCTGTCGACGGACGAGTAGGCGCCTACATTGCCGGCCATCGCCGTCCCGTCTAGGGGATTGCCACTGTAAGAGCCATCAGCGGCGACGTTCTGCGTCGATGCCGGCGGCGGCGGCGAGTACTGGTCGTCGTCGGCGGGAACGTTGAGCAGGTGCATGACGTCGTCCAAGTCGTCCGGCACCAGTAAGGGGTCGAAGAGCCACTGCCCCTCGGCGCCGTGGTCGTTGTTGTCGCCGTTCGCCGCCATTGCCGCCGCGCTGCAAGTGTGTGTGTGGAGTGGACACAGGCGATGGAGAGGGAGCGGAATGGCGGATAATGGCGACGGTTAAGACGAAGGGCACACAGAACTGTACATTTATATAGTAACCGCTGTGTCGGACTGTTTACACGGGCGAGTGTTCCGGCCCCACGTGTTTTCACTGTCCGATCAGAGTTTTTCGAGTTTATTTCCATTTTTAGCACTTTCGCGCGTTTCTTCTTTTAAGTGATTACTCTAGTGTGCGTTTCTTTCCTTCTTTGGAAATTTTCGGTTCTGACTCGAATTAATTGTTGGAGCAATTTGAACATTTAAATTTGGACGAATGTGAATGGTACATTGCATTGTTTAATCACCGGTGCGCTTTTAAACTTCGCTCAAATTTTAAGTCCAGTGATGAAAAAAAATCTAGGGGAAATGCCCTGAGAGACCTGAAGAAATCTCTAGTAGGATGGGCTGCTCTTGTAGACTGGACGGTTTCTGGTCCCTAGGCCGTAAGAAATGAGCCCAATATACCAATTGGGCTTGCAGAGAGAATTGGCAACCTTCACGGACCAAGAAATCATCCACGAGTAGGCCGGGCCGCAGAATATCCAAATTATGAAAACTTATTGTGCTACATATTGTGTATAAATTATACTCAATTACCCCTGATTTACAGTATCCATACAACCATACATTTTATCTAATAAAAATATCATAAAATATCAATGGTCGTTTGCGGAATGCAGCATGGTGCTCTACCCAACGTACATTAAAAATATTTTATACGCTTTCTCACCACATTATCACGTACACAGGCCATCACGTTCATGAAGTTTGTTGCAGTTCAATACAACGTGAGATTTCATCAAAATTGTTTACATACTTTACTTTTTGGTGGCTGAAAATGATCAAAAATTCTTATTTTCTTGGGATGCTTACTTTACCTAAAATATATTTCTGAACGTAACCCTAACATCTCTCTCTCTCTCTCTCTCTCTCACCCGTTATAGTAATATACTCAGTCCCATTTTAACATATTAACATGGTTGACTTTTAACTTTAAATTTGAACATATGTTTTATTCAGATAGAATCCAACTTAAAGTTGACATGGCATAGCACGTGGACAACCATGTTGGGTATTGGCAAGCTCATCTTGCCAATCTTGCCAACCAAAGTTTAAGGACTAAATTATACTCCCTTCGTTATTAAATTGTTGTCGCTGTTGACTTTAAATTTTAACTTTGATCATTTGTTTTATTTAAAAAATAATTCAAATGTTTAAAATTATAACTTATTATTCTAACTACTTTGATAATAAAACAAACTATAACAAAATATATAGTACTCGTCAAACTTTTTTGAATAAAATGAATGGTCAAAGTTAAGTTTGAAGTCAACGATGACAACAATTTAAGAACAGAGAAAGAACCTTTTAAAACATTGAGGGATGATATTAAGCTGTGATTTCATTTTCGTTCGGATAAAAAAGTATGAACATGAAAACCATTTAGATCCTTTCCTATTGTTTTCATCCCTAAAGGCCGGCCGTGAACTGGGATATGGAGTTTAGGGATGAGATACAGTATTTCACCCATTTTTTTACTGATATGTAACTTCTATTAAAGTAATGTTTATTATTAAGCCACCCTGCGCTATATTTCAAGAAAGTGGTCAATGTGTATATGCCAGCGCCGAACCAGAAGAAACCTAATACTCCCTATGTTCATTATTTTAAGTCGTTCCAGCTGAAGGGAATTGAAAAAATATATGAAAAAGTATGGTATGTAGAAAACAAATAGTATTTATTAGGAAGAGAAATAGTGTATTGAAAAAAAAGATAAAGATGTATTATAAAGTGAGAATAACATATACTGGAGAACATAATTTGAAGCTAGAATGCCTTATAAAAGTCAGATTTAAAAATAGACCAAGTAATTATAGATCGTACATTTACACTGATGTCGAGACAAATAGTTCTTTTACCTTCTATGAGGTAAAAGTTCTTTAATAATTATTAATTGCTAAATTATTTAATTTGTTTTTTATATAAATCAACAATTGATAACGATTTCGTGTCACTTACTATTCTTTGAAAGGACTCATAAAAGTTAATGGAGTTACGATACGCCACTTGCAATGGTGCGAGGGGTCTCCGACCTATTATCTGATACTGCTCCAATGGTAGAGTACGGATCTGAAAGAGAGATGCTCCTGTCGTATCTCTGTGTCCCGGCCACTTTGTGAACGCAGTGCTAAATATCATGACTTTCCATTTGTCCAACTCGTGACCTTGGCGGAACTTGTCAGACCCACGAGCCGATTCCCAAGCGCGGGGCCGTCGTGCGAACCACGCGTTTTCCTGAAGATTTCCGCCGAAATCGCACGTACCGATCACTGGATATATCTGTCATGTTCTTCGGTCCCAGGGCCAGCTTTGGCTCGCAGATGAAAGCTCTCAGCCAGAGCAATCGCAAGTTGCTCGAGGCGGCGGCGGCGGCCGGGGACGCCCGTCGTACGGGTGGCACATCCCCGCAGCTTTGCTTCGATCTGATGCCGCCGCCGCCACCCTTTCGGCCGCGCGCGTGACTGATCCGTGAAATCGGATCGGATCTTTTTATTCCTTCTCTCCCGGCCATGCATGCTGGTCCTCGTCTCGCAATTATTGACCGGAGAATTGCGGCGGCATCACCAAGAATGCCCTTTTCTCTCTCTGACTATTAAATACTAAAATTATAAATCATGTTTCGAATAGTTGAGTGATAAGTTAAATTATAACAAAATATATAATATTTATTATATATTTTTAAAATAAAACAAACAATTAAAAATAATAGTATTAAAAATTAATAGTGATAACAATTTAGAAACGACAAAAGTGCGTGGCAATATATCGACACATGGAGATCAATATAATCTCTGCCATAATAGGTGTACTAGGAAAGCTAGACCTAGCTCTCCTGCAGATCATATATTCCGTCGACGTAGTAGGCTTCTAGAAAGCCTTCACGACTGTATGTATGTATGTCTGTCTTGTTAGATTCCTGGGCTGCGTTAATTAGGTCCAGTTGTACCTGTTCTGGCGATGCTTGTCTTTGAATTCCCACATGTCCGTGATTGGATGATGTTAGTCAGAGGAACCTGTTCCGTTCAACAAAAGGCTAAAAGACCCTTTAGCCATATATACATCAATATCATACCCGTATATATATGAAAACCGGATTGTTACTTGCTGATGAAACAGGGAACGAGGATGTGCCCCAATCTCGACCACGTCTGAACAGGGAAACTGGTGTCTCGTCCTAACTTGGGAGTCGTTGTCTTTTTCTTGGATATAGATACCAGCTACTACGTACCCTACCACCTTCACATCCCACCCAATACAGGACATGCATGGCCAGTAGCAATAGCACTTTCAAGTGGGGGAAAAACGGTGGAAGGATAAGAAGATTGCCCCAGAAATGCAGACAAATCAGCACTAGAAAACCCCATGTATTTAGGGGTGTTAAAAGGGCTCGGTCTGTGGATCTTTTCACAAATTATTTCAGCTCATACTAAATTTTAGTGCAAAAATAAATAGAATTTCGACTCGAATCTAATCTGATTCGACCTCACAACTTTTAGTTCGTTTTTTGGGTCTGTTTTCGCCCCTCCGTGTATTGGACTCACTACGAGCAACTTAGGGTCTGTTTAAATTTTCTATGGATTATTAAAATATGGGTTATGAAAGTAGAATATATAATCTAGATTATGAAAAAAAAAATCAAGAATGAGTGTTTGGAGGCAAAATTATATAATCGGCTTTTCTAGTTTTTATTTATCTAATGACCTATTTGTTCTTTCTTTTTTTCTAAAAAAATACATGGTGTTGGCATTTTAGAAGGATAAAGTCTTTTGACAGGTATAATATGATTTTAGCTAGATTGAAGCAGCTAATAGGATTAAATAATTTGAATAGCTAGATTGTATAATTTGAAACACAATCCAAAATGTTTGGATTCATTATGGAATATTATAATCTGGGTAGATCCAACCAGACCTTTAAACAAAGGAGTGCATGGAGTATAGTTGGAGTTGAACACTTTGACAATACTCTAAGAATATTATCGCTGGACCGTTCAAATTTTGAAAAAGAAAGAGTACATTGTAAAATGTGGCCAGATCGATGCATCCTACGCTATGTGCAACGAGTTGCCCGTACAGTTTGCCTTTATTCCGATAGCAACAGCTTATTCAGTTATTCATTGTACTAGTATAACAGTATTTGCATAAACAAACACTAATTTTGATCTTCATTTTATTTCAAAATTTTGATAATTTTTATATATTTTGTTATAGTTTGTTTTATCATCAAAAGTATTACAACTTATAATTTTTTAAATTTAAATTAATTTTTTAAATAAAAAAATGTCAAAATTATGTTTGAATTAAATGATGACAATAATTTAAAAATAAAAAGAGCATGTGCAATAGCCTCTTTACTGTGTGCTTACGGCGTGCCCATCATTGCCGTTGCGGCGCCACGATGAGACAACACACCCAAGTACACTGTTAGTTGGACACAGACGATGGATAGACCGTGTGGGCCCGTCAAGAGGTCGGCCGCAACAGCTCTGAGCCTTTTGAATGTTCAGCTCATCGAATCTGTTCTGAAGAGGCCCCTTAACTTTGGGGGGATAATGGTATTAATAATCAGAAAAATAAAAAGGTCAAGAAATACCAATCATTTTTGGACATCGTTTTGGCCCTTTTTTTTTTTTGCAAAGGGCGCCATGTTCAAATTGTTGTAAAACACTTGCGTGAGACAAATTCTGTTGCGGGGCTACATACAGTCCTAGCTTGAATAGATGCGTCCAGATGGCAAATAAACATTTGTTCTCTTCGCCCACACTGCCTCTGTCGAACCACAGCCCAAATGTTCTCTTTCCACACTGCCTCTATTCCGAGCCAACCCGGTAGACGTGAGAATTTTTTTTTTCAATTTGTACAATTTTTAGCATGTGAATTGAACTGAATCATGCGAAATTACTATAAGATTTTTGTGAAATTTTTGCATTTTAAATGAGGCCTCAATTTATTTGTGTAAGGGCTTTAAAACCTTTAAATTTCCCAATGGCAGCCGCAAGAGCTCACTCTACTTCCTACCAAGCCTCTTTTCTCCAATGAGGCATCCCTTTCAAGAAACATACAGTGATGAAAATGTACTAAACAAATAGTATTGTCCAGAGGGGGGAAAGTAGCAGTGGCCACACTTTTCTTCAGATTGATTGATGCATGGACAAATATGTTAAAACGCTGATGCTTGAACTAAGAAGAAAGAAAAATGTTGCCGAAGGTATAGCCAGATAGGGATCCGAGTAGGACAAATTCATCTTCCGGCAAGCGCATCACAGCCCTGTAATGTGCCCGGCCCTTTGATCCCATTGGCTATACAATCAGTTTCACTTGCTTCTAACATTGTGAAATTAATAACGTAGATTAATGGTGCCACTTTTGGTGGCCTGATAACGGATGCTTCAGCTTGCTCTTGCATGCTTCACCTGTACCTCCGGCCACCGCATCCGCCCTCCCTCTGGCAGTTGAAGTAGGCGGCGGCGACGGGAGCGCCGAGGCTGTAGCACGCGGCGAAGTCCCTGGTGTTGAAGTTGGCGCGCCACCCCGGCGCGTAGATCGCCTGACGCACCACCTGCCGGAACACGATGAACGCGAACCGGTGGATCCCGGCCGACGGCCGAGGGCTCTCGTAGGATACCACCTCGTTTCCTGATCATTATATACCATTGCATATATACATGTGAGATTGACATCGCGCATATATGTCACAGGTGTCTCTAGGGAATAAAGCTAAAGTGAAAATTGAAATTCAGTTCTCTGCGTAGTTGGCGACGCACCATGGTTGGCACCACCTCCTTCCGGTATGTCAGTCACCATCCTTGAATGATTCACACAGATGCAAGAGACGAGCGAGTAATTAGCTGCTTGCTGACGCCATGGAAACAGGAATGCTAGCTGCACGGACGGGATGCACGACATGAAAGCAGAAGCGTAGTTCTCTGCAGGTCACGTACCAATGGAGGTACTCCCGTTTGGATGGGTTGCTCGGGCTGGGCGCGTCCGGGTCGACCATCACGAGCGTGTAGAGCGCGCCGCCGCCGCGGGAGCCGGTGATCTGCACCACGGGCTCGTCGGCCACCTGCGACGGCCGCAGCTCCGACCCGCAGGTCATCTCGCGGCCGCCGTAGAACACACGCAACAGCGCCGACACGGGGAAGTAGTCCACCACGTCGCCGACGATGCTCCCGACCACCAGCGGATCCCTCGACATGCTCGCCGCCAGCCCTGGTGCTGTGAGTGAGAGCGCGGATGGAAAGACCACGAGCTTGGTGGCTAGCTAAGCTCGAACGCTAGCCCTGGTGCTGTGAGTGAGAGCGCGATCGTGTGCTTGGGCATGGTATTGAGCGTACGACTCTGCCTATTTATAGGCACCCCGGCAGAGAGGAGTTTGGAAAGGGAATGGCTGCTGTCCTCTGGCCCCAACAAGGATTTGATATATCGAAAGACCAAAAAATTACGTATAGGGGCGAGGCTAAGGTTAAATAAAAAAAAAAAACACCCTGTTGCACAGCATCGTATGGCGTCTATATATATCTGAAATTCTAAGCAATTCTCCACTTTGCTCACTGGTTTGGACCCTGGTGTCAGTGCACCAAGGAGACATAACATAGCTTCGCCACTGATTAGGTATTACTCTTGAGTTTTGTTACGGTGTTTGGAGTTAATAAAAAACTATTGATGTAATTAGACGTAATGGTTAAAAGCAGACAGATATACTTACTAAAATGTACTTCTAACCAATACCAAAATAGTAAAGACAGTACCAATTTTTAAATATCAATGGTTGAGATTATTTGAGAGGCTGGAGTTACCTCCAGTTACGTACCCCAAACACCGTAACAAGCCTCATTATTATTACGTGGAATCATAGATGGAACAATTTCGTGCTGATCCTCTCTCCCATGCACGTATCCGAAAAAGAGAGTAGCCGGTTTCCGGTCTCATGGCCACGGTGTCGCCACACCGTTGGAGAATACAGATCGAAGATGATACCATTCTTGAGCCATGGTCCGTCGAATCAACTTTATCCGTAAAGATCCATCTCAATCCGTTGGAAGATAGTGGGTGGATAGGTCATTTCCGAGTTATAATCGATTAAATATCTGTCGGTGAGAGTTAGATCTGCAGGATTTACATTCTCTCCGGAGATCTGGATCGAGTGGACGCATGCGGTGCAGTAAATCTGAAGGAAGATATAAAGAAAGTGCAGCTGCTTTTGAAAGCTGTTGACCCGTGAGATCATTGATCGTGGTTTTATTTTCTCTCTCTAGCTACTCTCTCTGTCTCATAAAAAGATTATTTTTTGACTTTTAAACTCGTCTCATTCAAAAAAATTTATGAAAATATAGTTTATTTTATTATGAATTGTTTTATTATTAGAAATACTATAAACATGATTTATTTTTTTATTTTAAATTTTTTTGAATAAAATGAGTAGTCAAATGTGATTTCTAAAATTCAAAAAATGATCTTTTTATGCGACGTAGTACATCGATAGAACTTATGTAAGGGGAATTCTGTTCCTCTTGGCTTTTGTGGCATCAGGAGAGAGAGAGAGAGAGATGCGACTCCAGTTCCATTCTTGTTCCAACAGACGTTGCTCCCCAGTGGTGGGTATTGGATTCTGCAAATGAGTGGTTGCAGACCGGAGCGTGCGAACTTAATTGTACAGACTCACTTTATTTTGTATCCCAATATCATGGTGATCATCCAACCATATGACTTCTTAGGTCATAATTATTTTCAATTTTTTACTATACGTCGCTAGATTTTCTTTCTTTGATGAATTCCTTCTCGTGATCAGGAATAATGTTAGCTAGCTTACATAATCTATGAAAAAAAGAGATAAAATACTGAGTTAATCGTTGTCAGACAAACATGGTGCGTATTTTGAAGTTGCATAATAAAAGCATGTAGTGATGTCAAAAGTTATTCATTTAAAAGAAACAATTTTTTATCGATCTCTCTGGGGCAGATGTTCTCCTTTGATTATTAGATAATGTCTTCTCATGCTTCACGAGATCTAGCCAAATGAAATTTCCATCGAGAATTACGTGGTAATTAAGTTTTAGCATGTCATTTAATTTCAAAGATAATAGAAAGGAAAAAAGCACCTCTTGCATTCATCTCATCATCAAGGAGCGAGGGTACTGTTAATCTGAATACAGAAGGCATCGTCACATCCCTTTCCTAAGTAGTCAAGGAAGTCAATTATTGATGAGCATCAAATCCACACTTTCGGAGAAGACTAAACATTACAGTAACCATTTGTAAATTATTTATTTTCTTTGTAAGTGCATCTTCTAGATAAGTGCGCGAACATTCGACGACGTCAAAGATTCTTCTAGCCATATTTTTAGCGACGAGAGTATGAGTGCACTCATCAAACACCTAAGAATATATGAGTCATCGGCATCGATTAAAATCATCCAAACCAATCAACCATTGACATGAACGAACCAATATTAGCAGTGCTAGATTCCTGTATCATGACGTCTAATAGCTAGTTAGCTTAGCATTTAATTTGCAGATATGCCCATGGAATTTGTATCTAGATATATACAGGGGTGTGCTTACGGCTTACCTACCAAAGTTTGTTTAACTTCAAGTGAACAGAAGATTAAAGGATCTCAATTATTATAGAAGAGCCAGATATCTTATTGTTCAAAAAACAGAAATATAATCTTGAGTATGCCTTTAGAGTGATTTGATGCTCACACACCAAAACATATAGATACACGTCATGGTAATGTGGTTCTGATTATTAGCTTTCCGCCGGATAAATGAGACCGAAAATTGAATAGATTAGCATCTGGGTGGCCTCAGCTGGAAGACCTAGTGCTAAAATAACATATTGTACCTAAATTTCTTAATGTCGAACAATCTATACCTAATTTTCGTGTCCTCTTTAGATACATTCCTTGCATATACTGACATCAAGCATATATGGTGTGCGAATAATTAATGTATGGGATGTATAATCAGTAACAGAAAGTCGTACATATGACCCTTCAAATATGTCTTTACTCTTTATCTGTAACAGTATTCCTTTCCTTGCTTGGAAGGGATGCAACATCTGGTAATAGTTCAAAGTGGGCAGGAATATGACATTCATCCCTGCCAATTAATAGCTAGAGAGGCAGTAAAGAGCAGGAATAAATGGGACTATTACAAATTTGCATTCTGTATAAAAATGAAAAGGACAATAACGCACAAATCAAATAATACAAAAATATCTGCATAAAAGTATAAAAAAATCAAAATATACTTATCAAGGACCCACTGAACATACCACAAATCACAACTCAAGTTTGTCATGTGCTTGCACAACGGTCCGACCACTGAAGGGTCGAGGACACATAACGGCAAGATTCAATCAACCAATGGCTAGAAGCTAACACTCCCATCCGACTCTCAGAGGTCAGCCATCGTCTTAACAGTCAACTTCTGACAAGCACAGAGATTCTTGACACCATACAGCAGAAAGTAAAGCAACTCTGCCGGAGGTAAAACGTTCTAGAAGGAGGTAAAACATTCAAACGATCGGTAAAGCTTTTCAGCGAGCAGTAAAGCAAAACGGAAAAAGTGTCCTTTGTCCCTATAACTGGACAAATGACAATTGAAAGACACCGACAGCCTGCTTCGGCGCCAGCGGGCGCCAGAGGATCAACTTCGGTGACAACTGCGACCCCACCCGTCAGAGGGCCGCTAGGTTCCGCAGGCGCCAAGTTTGTAACTCCGGTTCGACCCTTATATAAAGAGGTACCGGAGGGCCTTAGACGATAAGTTCAAACAATCCACTGTAACCACATCCACATACGCGCGCTAGAGCTTTTGCTCGTACCAAGGCCCTTTCGTCATTATACTCGTGTTATTGAGTTCATACGATCCACTCGCTCTTTTTGAATGTAGGGTATTACGTCTTTGTGACGCCTGATCTAAGTTAACCTTTGAGTCTTTCGTAAATTAGACCACCTCGAATACGAAAAGCGCACCGTATCTCTCTTTAATTATGTAAATTTTACTGTTCCGATGGTCAAAATACCGACACTGAGTTTCTAAGATATTGATGGCATTGCTTGGTCTTTCCAGCAAGAGGCTGACTGTTAGTTTTAATCAATATTTACCTGCAAAAATAGTAAGAAATGTGATATGACTCGACATTAAATACAAAGCAGGTCTAGGCCCTCTTTGAAACATGTGATTTTTTTTATTTTCTATATTTTTCCTATGAAATTAAACTGTTTCCTGTAAAAATTCTACGTTTCGAGGGGGGCTAAGGTTAACATATTTCTATGTCGTAACATGTTCATACTAATACAGACACAAGTTTCAAAAGCATGACCGTTTACATAAATCTAACTAAAAACATTACACAGGAAGCCCACAACATAGACGAAGCCAATTCTTTGTTATCTCAATCACAAGTAATTTAAACGCGTCGTTATGCATAATCAGATATCAGTTTGTATGCTTTCTGACTCTTCTCGGTTGATGTGTGTGGAGCCTTTTTCGTCCACACTAATAATTACTTTATGAGTGCCCCCAACGGATACATCGAATGGCATATAATCTGGGCAATGTTTATTTACCTTTTTTTTTTGCGATGGCAATGTTTACTTATTTACCTTTAGTAATTACTTTTGACATCTACCTGGCTTTGGACACGCTTTTGTCCTGGTCAAGGTTAATTAACCACGTGCACCGCCAAATTAGCCTTCCAGATGCTGGGGACGCATCAGCATCATATTCTTACAGTTGCGTACAGCTGTAAGCATGACAGTTAAATTTAACTAATTACTGGTCGCTGTCTTTACACGAGGGGAAAATAGAGTTTTTTTTTACATCAACGAAAGAAAGTGTCTTTTGCTCTCGGTGCGAGTCTATTCCAGTTCTCCAGGATTCTATCTAAGGGTCCGTTATATAAGGATTGTGATTATTTTAAAAAATAGCTTATACTATAGACTATTTGTAAAAATCACTATCTAAGAGTTTGTTTGGTAGAGATTATCACGCTTTTTTTATGACATATTATAGCAGCTTATGTTATAATTTCTGCCAAATATATAAAACCTATGAATAATTATTTCTATAATTACTTATAATTATTTTTATTTAGGTCATAAATGATTATAAGTGATTATGAATATAATCAGTTATAAATTTTAAGTGTTTAGTAGAGGTTACAATATAAACTGCTATAATCAGCTATAAAAGTAGCTCTATAACCTCTTCCAAACCAGCCCTAAACCTTATCCATCTCCTGATTTTTTTAAGGTTCCATCTGTAGTTGATGATCTGCGCACATGGCAAATAATGTCTCGTGGTCCATGGAAACTGCAATGCCTCTGGTTGAACTCATGTCCTGTGTGTAGCAAGTTTTAGGTCTCTGAAAGAATTTCATAGAAATTGTGTACTCCCTTTATTTTTAAATGGATAAAGTCCAACTTATTCCCATCAAATATAGCTAAAGTCCAAATAACCTTTTTAACCTATGTTTTGGTTTATTTTACTTCACCAAAATGTGATTTTGGATCAATTTATCCCTTTATATAATTTGTCTTTTTTAATTCTTCATACACAAGCATAATTTTAAGATAAAACTTTATGTGATGATAAAGCACATCATAACATATATTAGAAAAAATACATTTTGAATCCCAAAGATAAATTTACTGTTAAATTACTTTCTCTATAAAAATAATGATAAAAAATTATAATCATTTTTTAAATATGTGCTTTATCATTTTTTAAATTATGCTTGTATATTGAGAAATAAAAAAGACAAATTATATAAGGGAGTAAATTGACCCAAAATAACGTTTTTACATGGTAAAATAAACCAAAACATAGTTTAGTAGGATATTTGAACTTTGGCTATACTTGAGGGCATAAATTGAACTTTATCCTTTTTAAATTAATGTCGCTGTTGAGTTGTAATATAAACTTTGACTATTTATTTTATTCAAAAAATTAGTTCAAATGTGTAAAATTTTATGTTGTGGTTCAAATAATTCTAATGATAAATCAAATTATAACAAAATATATAATATTTATCACATTTTTTGAATAAGACGAATAGTCAAAGCTGATGTTAGAAGTCAACGACGACATCAATTTAAGAACGGAGGGAGTATAATTTTGATAAACAATCAGTTCAATTCCATAGAAAAAAATATAGGAGTTGATGTGGCAGCAAGAGATTGATCCATAGTATGTTGGGTTTCCTTAATTGAAAGGATATGCTATAATTAACTACCACATCAGCTGTTTGTAAACTCTTTGTAAGATTTGTTTGTAAATGTAGCATTATTTATTTTTATTGCTATAAGAATCCATCACTGTGCAACAAGGGAAATGGACCTGAAACATTGGGCCCGTACATACAACGAGATTGGGCCTAGCCAAACAGTATCTTGGCCCAAATCAATTTAAATTATCAAGCAGTTGCTCCTTAGGCCTTGAATTTTTTCTAAGTAACATTAATTTCAAAAAAAAAAAGAATAATAAACTAGGGCTAGAAAATTTAGTGTTGCTATGTGAAAGTGCATCTAGGCCCCTAGTTGGTTTTGGTGTATGATGATGAACCATTCAAAGAACTTTGACAGCGAGAAAGTTTCAAAAATAAAAAAAGAATGATAAAGGAGAAGGAAGACCCCAATTTCTTTGGATGATCTTATTTAGCTTATTCTCACGGAAAAACTCTAGTGAGTCTAGGTATGCCATACTATTAAGGGGGACAAATTGAAGTCTCAAAAGTGTCAAAAATACTCAAACCAATTTCAGTTCAGAGACTCCTTATCGGAGTATCCGACACAATGCCGGAGTCTCCGGTAAGACATATAGCACAAACCTGAGAGGGCTTATTGAGTATCCGACAAAGTGTCGGAGCCTTCGGTGGCTTGGCAGCCCGCAACAGAGAAGGCTTGCCGCAGTGTTCGACACAGTGCGGAAGACTCTGGTGGCTCAAGCTTCACCAATCCGAGAGGGTTTGCTGAAGTGTCCAGCATATTGCCAGAGACTCCGGTAGACCGGAGTGTCCGGTTAATGTATTTCCAGTCTAATGGCTACTTTTGTAGCTCGGGTATTTATACCTCTTCAGCCCCATTTGATAGGGCTAGCGACTCACACTCGAAAGAAATACTCTAAAGCTTCAAAAACACTCTCTCACTCTCTTCTAAGGCCTAAGTTTACAAGATTTGAGCTAGAAATTGTGAGAGAGTTTCATCCACTACCATTGAGCATTTGAGGCACCGTCGAGCTTCTGTTTGAGTTTATTAGTTTTGGAGTTTTTCTTCTAGACAGCTAGACGTGCCTGGGAGCTCCTAACTTGTGTAGTGACCCCTGGTAAGTTTGTTCTTCTTTTCGAAAGGGACTTGCTAGTGAAGAACTCAACTTCATCTTTGTGGTTGGTTGAGTGAGAGAAAGGATCTAAGTGAGATTCGGTTCTTTGTAAGCCTCTCAACGGAGACGTAGAGTTTCTCGTGGATTCGAACTTCGGTGAAAAATCTTATGTCTCTTTGTGCTTGTTTTCTCTCTTGCAAATTCATATTGTTCTTGTTATTCATTTACATAGATTTACTTCGATTTACTTGCTGACTAATTTCGAGCTTGTTTATTTACTCAGATCTACTTGCTATATCATATTCTAGTCTTTTAATTCAAGTAGATTTTGCTAAAACTTGCTAGAATTTGTTTAGATTCAAATTTCGTTAAGTTTTTTTGTCTTACCAGAGTGATCGACAAGGTATCGAACAATCCGGTGACCGGAGTATTTGACACATTACCGAACATTCCGATGGTCTAATTGTTCATTGAGTTTAAATTTTTAGAAATTATTTTAGGTTGTCTATCCACCCCCGTGTTACCGTTAGGCAACTTTCACTATGACGACACAAGCACATAAGAGCCCCTAAACCCGGTTTTCCTCAAAAAATTGGAAAGAATGAAGAAGTCATCCACCGACGAAGACTTATGCAAGGATTAATTTGATTTACACCATTATAATTAAAGAAATTTGAAATATACCATTGTTCTACACGTCAATGAAATAGATAGCGTCATCTATCAATAATATGATGATAATATATTTCAAATCACACAAAATTATGCAAAAATTTGTACGTATTTTGTAAGAGTATTTGTAACTGCTTTCAAAAGGAAGACGTTAGCTAAGGACGTTTTTGGTTTCTGTTTAAGCGCAGCCTGTCTCGTCGAGTGAGTGCAGGCCCACCACAGCCAGGCTGAACAGGGGCAGCAGTCGTTGGTTTGGTTGTCGTATTGATTCCAGTCAAGTAGGAAGACAAGCATTTTGGTTGACTGCTGTCCTGCACTAATTCTCTCTGTCCTTGCAACGAAAGCATACTTGGATGCATGCTACAGGCAGACCCGACGGAAACGAATGAAATTTTCGGCTCTCACAGCAATCTTGGGTAGCCGCTTTTGCACGAGCAGAGCCAGGTCTTACATGCCGTGAGCCAGATTAGCCCCACATGCAGCGCAACAATCGCCCCCTAAAACTGAGCAAGGTCCGGCAGCCCAGCATGGGCTCATGCCTAAGTGCCTAACCACGAATCGCCGAATCGGGATCTTGCAAGACTGCCCGTGGAAAACGCCATAAAAGCCCACGGTTTTTTTTTTTTTTTGAGAATCATAAAAGCCCACAGGTTAGGCGGTGGACTTCACTGCTGAATTCTGATGCCATGTTGGTACGCGTGACGTATTCGTATACATTAAGCACCCATCTCGTACAGCTGCGCGGGCAGAAGCTACGCCCTGAGACGTCTACGTACGTCGATCTTGTAGCCTTAAAACCAAAGCAAGACGTATACGGATACGTAGTACTAGCCAACCAATCTCGACAGCGAGATACTGTACACACCCAACGGTAGGCCAGGCTGACTTCACTCAAGCCGTCGCGGGCTGGTTGTTGTAAGACTCTTCATTAAGGGCTAATTCTTTGTCAGTCATCGAAAAGGTTTGAATTTTTTATTAGCCATTGTAAAGTTTAAATTTTCTTATTTTATTTTAACTTTTTTTTATGAGCACTATGATTATTTTTGTTTCTGAAATGCTCTTATATATTGCAAATCAAATTTAAATTATGAGCACCGTAATTTTTTCAATAATTTTGTTTCGATTCTTTTAGTAATTTTTTTTATTCAGTAATTTTGTATCAACTACTCGAGTAATTATGTTTTGATCCCCTCAATAATTTTATTTCAGTCAGTAATTTTATTTCAATTTCATTAACAGAACAAATCTTGAAAATTACCAAATGAACCGAAACAAAAATTACTGAATGAGATATAATTACTGAGAGAACAAAAAAACTTATTAAAGAATCAAAATAAAATTATGAAATAAAACTTAAATAAAATTAGTGAAGGAATCAAAACAAAATTACTGGAGGAACTGATACAAAATTACTGATTGAAAAAAATTACTAAAGAAATCGAAGCAAAATTACTGGAAAAAAAATTACGGTGCTCATAATTTATGTTTGATTTGCAATATGTAAGGATATTTTAGAAACAAAAGTAATCATAGTAGTCACTAAAGAACAAAAGTTAAAATAAATGACTAATAAAAAAAAATTCAAACTCTGCGATGGTTAATAAGGAACTCAAACTTTTTTGATGGTTGATAAGTAATTAACCCCTTTATTAACGGAGCTCTTCGGGGTATCTCAACAGATTGAAGCTAGTTCAATGTTCATTGTAAACAGTTATTATGACGGCAGCACAACAAATCTGGAGCAAGTCAATTGTTGGGCACCAAACCATTGTTGGCGTTGCTCCAACGAGTGCTAATATAATTGCAAAGTCCCAACATTCTTTCCCTTAACATTTGTTTATGGCTAAAGACGTTTCTCGGTGTATTAGAGTGGTTGCCTCATTAATATCTCGTGTAGCATACTTACTACTCTCTCTCTCTCTTCTCAAATTGAAGTTATTATTGATTACAAACATCAAATTTCACTATTTGTCTTATTAAAAAATAATTTAAATTTTAAAAATTAAAAATTTAATTCAAACAACTTTGCTGATAAAATATATTATAAAAAAATATTTAAAATTTATCATAATTTTTTTAATAAAATAAATGATTAAAATTGATGTTTGGACGACAATATCAATTTGAAAAAAATATATTATAACAAAATATTTAAAATTTATCATAATTTTTTAAATAAAATAAATGATCAAAATTGATGTTTAAACGACAATATCAATTTGAAAACAGAGGAGTAAGTGAGTGTGGTGTTGACTGATTGGACGTCGTGAGATCCTGTTCCTTCCGGACCTTCCGGTTTTAAACTGTTGATGATTGTTTGAACTAGTCGGCATCAGCAATTTAAAATCGGTGGGAGTGCTCGAATACGACATTAGATCCTATACATGATGCGGAGTACAGTATGTTGGTATAAACTTTGAAACAGAACGTGATCGGTGGCATCAATTGTATTTGAATGCTGACATGTCTCTTTTACAAACTCTGTGCGGGCCTTATTAGCGAGAATATCAATACATGATTGTACTTCGAGCTATAGTTTCGGCACTTATTGTGCACCAATTTTATACTCTTTTCGATCCAATTTATAAATGTTTTTAGTCTGAACATAAAAATTAAGGAGTAAAAAAAAAGTGAGTGTACTGAAAATAGAGACAGTGGCGGAAATTGAACAGAAAATTTAGGGGGGCCAGATGACTCGAAGCTCAAGCCATCCATTTTATATACGCCGTCGCGATTTCTTGGAGCTAACAAGGTGGCGTTAGTGTGTTTGCTTATTACAGTTTACGGGTAGACGAAGTAACATAGTCGAATATAATTATATCTCTTATTTTCCTCCACACCGCCGATGCAGCCACTCAATAGAGATCGCGTTATGAGGTCTATAACAACGGGAGCTAGGTCATTTTTTGGAACGTTGAAAGGGTCAAAAACTCTCCAAATAAGCAAAATTCCCCCTCCATCCCAACATGAAAAAATTTGTTATCACCAATGTAATTGATCGTTGTATGTCTAATGTTTCTCACTACAAATATTTTATCAAAAAAATCTTGGTCACACTTTGGTGAGATTAAACTTGTCACTATATGTATAGTGATTAATTAGTGTATATATTAGTTGCTAAAATTGGAACCTTTAGTAACTAAACACATGTAGCAAATAATGATCATACATATTTGTCACTAAAATGTATATCCAAATAAAAAAATTTGATCACTATTTATCAATTTTTAGTGACCAAATTTCTTAGATCACTAAACTTGTGAAAAACTTCATTTTCTTGTGTTGCATCTTATATTGTGTAAGATAAATAAATAGAGGGGGCCAATGCAGAGGTCCTATGAGGAATTTTCAAAAGTTAGGGGGGGGAGGGGGGCATGTCCCCTGCTAGCCCCCCCCCCCCCCCCCCCCAGTTCCGCCACTGAATAGAGAGATGAAGAGAGAAAGGTATATTAAAAACAAAAATGACGTAATTTGAGAAAAATTATCCCCATTAAAATAAAATTATTTTTTGTTATTATCGAATAGAAGAAGTTGATTTTGTTTTTGAAAGAATACCATCAACCTTAAAACAAGCTCAACCCAAGAAAGCATATAGTGCTCCAACATTTAGGAAGCACGTTGCACATTAAGCCCCATCTGGAACGCAGGAGTCACATAGGAATTTAAAAAAAACTGTAGTAATTAAAAAAATTCTCACATTCTAAACAAAAGACTTGTACATTTCCAGTACTAAAATTTCATCAGAACATCGAGGCATAACCTTACAACAACCATTTGGTGCAGACAAGAAACAAGTCTATTTGCCCCTTGATCTAGGTTATTAAATGAATATATATGACATGCGTATAATTTCTTACTCCACCGTTCGCTTTATTAGTCTCTTTAGTTCTAGACAAAGAAATCAAAGAAAGACTACACACACGCATGCACGCGATGAAACTATCCTACACTCCAGGTTGGACCAAACGCGCCCAATCGAGCCGCGACCGCGCGCCCCGTGCCTGACCGCGTGTGAGCTCCGGCGGCGCCCCCACGCTCATCGGTCGCCCACCGCCGCCGCCGCTTATCGGCGTGACGCTCCTGCCGCCTTCGCTTCCGCCCTCCACTGCTGCCACACTATTTCGGTGCGTGATGCCCCCGTCCTGACACCGCCCACCACTGGCGACCTCCACCGCGACCTCCTCAGCACCTTGCCGCTCACCCGTACCACGCCCCCACCACCGGGCCAATCTTCCTCTATTTTTCTATGCCCAGTGGTAAAGTGAAGAAACTTGGGAGATACAAATCCACGCTGATAAGGGATTCTCCGATGAAAATAGAGATTTGCTCTAAAGAAAAAAAAATTATTGAATGAATCTGATAAAATTACTGAATGATAGTGAAAAATTATTGAATAAATCTAAGAAATTATTGTAGGATTTAAGAAAATTACTAAAAAAATGAATTAACATTACTAAGGAAAAGAAATTACTTAGGGGCGATAAAATTACTGAATCGGTGGAAAGAAATTACTGAATATCTGTTTTTAGGTGGGTCAACGCGTGCGCGAGGGCAGGTCGGGAGGCGGGTCGGTCGGTCAGCGTGCAGGGCAGGGGGCGTGCGGTTGGCGCGGTATTAGCGCAAGCATGCGGTGCTATTCTGACCTAGGGTGTAGAATAGTTATTTCATATCCAATTAACAAGTTAGTAACCAAACCAACTGATCAAAACCGACCGGTGTGCCCTCGCACCCCTCCCACGCGCGCCGACGACCCGCGCCCACCAATCGACTAATTTTTTTCATTAAATTACCTTCAGTAATTTTTTGTTACGATCGATTCAGTAATTTCTCGACTCATTTAGTAATTTTACCTTCTTCAGTAATTTTTTCGGTTTCTTCAATAATTTTTTTCAGTGCGGATTATGTCATTGCATTCAGTAATTTTTAGGGTTTCAGCGAGCTCGCGACGCAGCCACCGTCGTCATAGTCATCGGAGAATCTTTTAGCTGCGCGGGTTTCTAGCCTCTGATTTCCTCTTCGCAATCGGACATAGAAAACAAGAGAAAGTTTGACCGACGGTGGAGGCATGGTGCGGGCTGGGCGGCGAGGCGCCGGGGGCGGCGTCTTGCGGTGGTGGTCACCAGCAATGAGCGGTGTTGGAGCGGAGGCATCACATTTCAAGAATTTAACACGGCAATGAAAGGCGGCAAGGCGCCGCAAGCCAACGAGCGGCGGCGGCAGCAAGGGCACCGACGGAGCACGGCCACAGAGGAGTGCAGAGGGGCGCGCTGGACCCACTTCGAGTCCCGGTGAAAAATAGCAGCTTCCTCTCTCTCTCTCTCTCTCTCTCTCTCTCTCTCTCTCTCTCTCTCTCTCTCTCTCTGAGATGGAGAAGTACGGATGAAGTATTGTTTACCAATCGTGTTGTTTATGTGCAAACATGTACGTATTGTCCAATGAATTTCTCAATACCCTGCGTGTAGAACCACCCAGAGCTAGAAGCTCGAGCTCTATTGACAGAAGGAGGTGGTTCGAGATGAGAGTTATGATTGCACATTGCGATCATTACTTACAGAAACAAATGCTTAAATGAACATTCACGTTCCAATAGTAGCATGCATGTCTTGTTCCTGGCATCGTGGAGATGCTAACAGTAAACGTATTGATAAATAGGCCTACTCAAACGGTGCTCGCGACCAGTTAAGGCTATCAGTTCCTCCTGTACTTGCACCGGCCTCCCCGCGGCATGACTAGTCACCATGGAACCAAATCTGCAGCAGTAGATCATCAATATACTAGAGCAAAGTCATTGTCAGTACGTTGCGAGGATTGCAACCATACCGATACACTGTTATGAAAAAATGATGCTCCCAAGTCCAAACTAACAACACCCCAAAACATAAATAAATAAATAAGAGTAAACATTTATGCATTTGAGGCCACTCCAATGTTAACCTAGTCTTGATCAGTCCATGAATTTGAGGGTGGAAGCTCATCGCTACTAGTAACGCTGATATACCTGGAAATAATCAAGAATCATCAGAACTTCCAAAAATGGCTCAACCCAGTGCCACGCTGGAAAAACAAGCGGCATGTCTCAAACCCGACAGGCGAAGCAGATTGCACACCCAGTTCATCACATAAAGCCAAGCCAAGGTTTACAAAACTGTTTAAAATCGATACAGTTCTCAGTGAAAAGTCTGATTCGATTTTATCAAACGATCGATTTTTTTTTTAAAATTAAAAAAATTTAAAAATTTTAAAAAAATTGGTATAAAAAAACCGATCGAGTTAAAAAAAACCGACCGACTAACTCGTGATATCGAGCTAATTACTGTAGCAATGTGTTTAAATTTTAAAATTTTAATTTGAAACGATTTTCAACTGATTTTTATAATTTTCGTTAACCAGTTTGGACCCATTTTAACGAAATCATAAACCCACCCTGCCCACGGCACGTTGGCACGTCGACGGAAGAGCCCGTCGACGCCACCGAATCCATCCCTCACTTCATCCACGGCAGACAGGGTACGAAACTCCCCCTCCAGGAAAACCCACATGAGGAAGGTCTTGTCAAGCGCTAGGCCGCTCGGTCGCGTCACGTCAAAGGGGCAAGTACCCATCCATCCATCGTTTCATCCCCATTCATTGCCAGGATGGGTCCGGCTCATCCAATGCTCCAACAACATAGGCAGGCTCTTTCAATGGCGCAGCAAACTCATCACGCGCTTGGCCGGGAGCAGGGGACCATTGCGAAGCGCATCTCAGTGTGAGATCGGATCACCTGGATGGAAATGAAAACCATGCCCCAGGAGGGGAGTTGGATTTTGCCGGTTCAGAATTAAGGGCATCGGCAGTGTTCTGGTCGTCTAGTTGCTGTCATACTCCTGAAGGATGCGAGAAGCTCTTAATTGCGTTTCACAGGAACTAGAATAGGCAGAGGAAAACAAATGGTTTGTGTTGGGAACAAATATTAGAGCGGTTTTTGTCGGCTGAAAAAGATACTGGAAGTAGAAGTAACAAGTTGTAGTCTTAAATCTACGGAAGGCTACGGTGACCATAGTCTTCACATCAAAAGAAGGAATAATATTTAATAAATAAAAAAATGCTGATAGAATATTCAATTTAACAAAAATAGTAGACACCTTGATTATTTCATTTGCATAACAGAAAGAAATCAAATTGTTATTAGGTTTCCTCCATACAAAAAAATGCTTCAGTAATAGTAACTCATTTCCTAGAGGTGAAATGTTTCTATAGGATATTATTAAGGACAGTATGTAACTTACAAGTTGAGAGAAACTATTTTGATAATTAGAGTAATACTTTTAAATCTAATCATTCAAGACAAAAAAAAAAGGGTCTCTCAGGAAGACAACGATCAGGGGACAAAAGGGCAAGGTTTTTTTCAGAACAATAGATTCACCAAGAGGATAAACACCAATCGACACCTCAAGCCATTGCCATCACATAAAGCTAAGCACACCCCTTGGCCCTTGTAATAAACAATGTGTACTCCACAGTCAACGAAATTTAATCCATTAAAAAGATCTCTGGGCATACCTTCAGATGCTTAAATGATGCCATGGTAGCTTCAGATGAATGATTAATATGCAAATAACTGATGCATGGCAAAAGCATCTGGACATACTACTGTTTTCTTTTCTAAATTTTATCCCCATAGTTCCTGAAAGCAAGCTTCCTTCAAAATGCATGGATGCAGTAGGTTGACACAACGTACTTCACTATTTAACATTATGATGTTTGACGGCCATAAAAAATGGTGTTTATGCATATCAAGGCCATAAAGAACTGCTTTTTAGGCATATCAATTACTATCTTGTTTAACAGCTTTTTGAATTTACTAGATTTAGGAAGTCAAGATCAGTATGACTTTGCAAGTATTCTGATCGATATCAAGGATGATAACGTTAAATAAGGTATACCTAATCATATCGATATACATGGGGTAGCGAAAGAATCATAAACATCTACACCAAACTGCCATACCAGAATGGCCTCCGAAGAAACGTGCACATGCAGGACAATGGCAGTGATCAATCTATGTTCGTATACCAAGCAACAGCAGTCCTGAAACAACAGCAGGATTTTTCAAAATAAATTTTCTATCGTACAAGGTCTATATATGTAAGTCAAGACAAATCACGAAGAGTTGAAGAAGTTGTACGGGAGCAACACATAAAGACATTTTCCTCACCTATTATCCATTGATTCTCACGTATTATATGTCTACTCGTGATGTAGCAAGACTAATACTGAATTGCTAATCAAAACTTCTTAATTACACACAAATTTCGAGCAAAAGATCAATGATCGTATCCATCCTTCACTTAACTCGGCAAAAGCTTGCTACAGAAGATAACGTCAAATCTACAGACGCCAAAACTTGAATGGATTCATGCATCCAATGCACTCAACAACCAATGAGAGACCTTTATTGTCGTGGCTGGCGCTGGTGAGCAGGAGTAGAGAACTTCCTCCGAATGACTTCACGGGTGTGAGGCTCCCGTTTTTACTCATTTTCATTTTAATTTTTTGCACCACCAGCACTCTCCTGCCTCTTATTTACTGTAAGAGAATTAGTGTTGAGGATGCAAATGCCATGAATGCTCACCCACAAGAAGCAGTTCATGATTACGGCGAAGTTAATGGTATAGGTATAGATGTATGATGGTCAGATGGTAGTACGGGAGAGAGTTAATACTACCATGACATGAAGACGGAGGGTCTGTTCGCCATGTTTGCAGCTGGTGCTCGGCGTGGTGGTAGCACCATGTACAAGCTCACACGCCAACGAGGTATTAACCCCGGCAGGCCTGAGCGGTTGGATGGAGTATATCAGCAGGGAGAGAACGCTATTGCAGCAGCAATAGATGAGTGCTGGCCGGGGCAGCTGAGCTCCAACCGAACCGACGTGCACCACCGGTTTTCCCAATTGGACAGAAGTTGCACTAAATTCTGTGCACTGTTGTTTCCAGCCTCACAGAGATTGCGTTGCCCGGAATGAATGAGTGACAAGGCAGCCAACCGCTCACCATTACAACCCACAGGCAATGCAAAGACTGCAATTGATGGTAAGCAGGTAGTCACAGGGTGTGAAACATTTACTTATCTCGAATTGATGATCTCTAGTTTCATGTTTTAGCAAGCCACGCAGAGGAATTTTGTTGTTAATTTACCAATTCGAGTTGGCCAATTTACACGGTGCAAAGATGGCACACTCCTGGCTGTCAATTTCTACTCCTATGTGAACACAAGTGCTCCTAGACAGTAGAGTTACAGCTGCTGCCAACCTCGGCAGCTGAACAACCAACATCACCTCAGCCACAGCTGCTGCCGGAGCAGCAGCTTCGGCTGCTCTGCTGATCGTGGCTCCAGATCAAATCCCCTCAGGCCTACAGGCAAGCAGCGCAAGGGCAAAGGCTACGCAGTGCTAGCAGTAGATTTTGTGGTGGCTCTCCTGCTACTGTGGCATTATGACATGTTCAGTGGAGGCCGCCTTAAAGGGAGGAGGTGGACGGGATTTGTGTCATTTAAGGACACTCTCTACTTGTCATCTTCAATGCCGGGCCTGCCTCAACTTAATGCGAAGGGGTTGGATGAAGGCCATTTAAGAACCCCTCCTCCCCGCTCGCCTTCACGCCGTCCCCTGCATGACTCCATCGATCGCAACGAAGAAGAGCCGATAGCCATCTTTCTCCCTCGTTCTCCTCCCTCCTGCCACCACCATCGTCCCTCGGACGGCTTATAAATACAGCAGGTGGTGGTGTCAACAGCCAACCAGCTGGGATCATCGATGACCACCGAGTTCTTGAGCGTGAAGGAGTTCCATCAGGGCGGGTGTCTGAAGAGGATGGAGGTGCAACCCGAGCTCTCGCTAGGGCCGACGTGGCCGCCGGGTTGGACCCCGGCTAGAAGCTCGTCATCGGAGTCGGACGGCAGCTCAAGGAAGAAGAGGAAGCACTACAACTGGGACGAGGCTCCCGTGTCGCACGGCAGCCTCGACCTCCAGCTCAACGATCCCCTACCCCTGGACTGGGAGCAGTGCCTTGACCTCCAGGTTTGTCTCTCTCCCTCAACTCCGGTTACTAGAATTGTGACGTAGAGCGCGTGCATGAAAACGCCCGCGACATGTGGATGGCAGAACTAGCAGTGGAAGGAGCAAGACAACCGCACCCGCATGGCCGTTGGCAGTAAAGCATGCAACGTGCGTAAGCGTGCGATTATCGACTAGCCACAACACGTTGCACACTGTGCATAGATCTTTGCGTTGCACCACTACTCTACTTGCAAATAATGAATGAACGAATGATTCTAACTGTCATGATTGCATTGTCATTGTTTGGGCATGCAGTCTGGGAGGATGTATTACCTGAACAGGAAGACCTTGAAGAGGAGCTGGACCAGGCCCCGTGAGCAGAGAGTGAACCTTGACCTCAACATGTCGACGACCGCGGCCACCGACATCGGCGTCGCTGCTCACGGTGAGGACGAACCTAAGAGGTCCGGCGACATGGCCTCCGGAGGCAACATGGTGGCCGGGTGCGCCAACTGCCACCTCCTCGTCATGCTCTCCAAGTCCTCCCCTTCCTGTCCCAACTGCAAGTTCGTGCAGCCGCTGGCGCCGGCGACGTCACCGCAGCCAGTGGCGGCGGCTCATCGCAGGCTCGACGCCGTCAAGCCACTGGAGACTCTCAGCCTCCTCCACTAGGTGCAACTATTGCTCCATGCTCGGGAGTAGAGTAGATGATGATTCTGGAAAGAAACCCCAGCTGAGTACGCCTAGGGCCTGAATTAGTAGTATTTTGGTGGATAGCTATGTCAATTAATCATTATGCCTTGTAAAATGGTAAGGCCAGTTGCAAGAAAAACTACATAAATGTATTAATCAATCAGCTAAGCCGTACTAGTAATTGTGATACTCCTATGTCGTGCAAAGCTAGAGTGGATGGTACTAGGAGTACATCAGTTTGTGACAATGCTGTGGTAAGCAGGATCCACCATAAAGGCTTTGACTGCCATCACTCAAACGGAACTGTACTCGAGCGGTGGATTTAGGAGCGTGAATGCCAAGCACAACTCTTCGCATGGCTGCGCGCGCACACATTCTAATTCTATTCTCTTCCTCGTGTCTCCTATCCCCAAAACACATGGGGTTAAGCACTGACCGGAGTGAATAATGACTTGAATGCTACAGGGGCTGGAGAGTGGGGGCTGTCTCAGCACCTGGTTGTACAAGGCGAAGGATCCTCGGTGGAGCAGTGCGTTGAGGATCCTGACCAAGAATAATGCCAACGTGTAGGTAAAGCAAGGGTACAGAAACACAGACAGCCCTACAACAGGCCGAAGGGTGTAGAAACACCTCCCTATGTTGATCTCTAGAAACTGAAACACAAAACATACTTGCCCACGCGATGAGTTCAGTCCAACCTACCTGCCTCCAACTATCCAAGAGTTTCAGGATGTGCTCTGCTCCTTTGTTGGATAACCAAATAGAACAGGGTCTGCTCAATTCTTCGTTGCAGAACATTTTGACACGCTTTTTCCTGCAGGACAGAACATTTTAGCTCTCAGATGACGTAATGGAACCTTTTCCCTCTTCCGTTTCCAAAAAAAATTCCCCTGTTTGAGAGATAAAAAGGATAAATACAATCTGCAACCATTTCGATTTACCATTCAACACTACATGCAGCTTATTGTTTTTACTAGTAGTATCTTTTTCATCTACATCTCTGATACAATTTTTTCTAAGATCCCGTTTGAAACACAGGAAATTTTCCCAATTTCTACATTTTTCTTATGAAATTGAACTGTTCCTATAAAATTCTTGTCCAATTCTAGAAATTCCTGAGTTTCAAATGGGTCTAAATTATTTTGTGGAAACCAAGGCTAAACCATACATGACAATCTTTTACAGAGCACATCTTAACTTGACATGTCCCCTGAAACTTAACAGAAGATGGTTTGTAAACTTGGATGGTGATAACAGTGAGCATGTGCCGAGTTAAATTGAGCACAGTGACATGTAATTGCACCCATAGACCGCTGACACGTTTGGGGTGTGCTCTGTGGTTCCACAAAGTGCCAAATGGGAATAAATCATGCGAAGGTGGCATTCAATTAGGTTGGCATATTAGGCCTCTAGTTACCAAGAAATTTAGGTGGTTCCAGTTGCCCATCTAGGCATCTAGAGTATGCATTTGGATTGGCCTTCAAGTAGATGTACGATCCAGGTTATTAGCTAGTATGAAAGGAGTCTGGAGAAAACTTAAACATGAGTAATTACTATCCGTTTCTAAATATAAGCATTTCTGACCAACTCAAAAGGACAACCCAGTGCATATAGCTTGCGCATAGTTCGGAGAAGGGTCCGATCACTTTTGGGTTGTATATACTTTTGGATGTGACTAGAGGTATGTGACTGTTTATTTTGCATAATTCAATTGTACCAAAGTATTATGGAATAAACTAAACTGTTCTACTTTAACTACTAGTTACATGCTATAAGAAAAGTGTAGAATAAAATATATGGCACTAAATTAGAAAGAGATGACGATGTGGTGTACCTTATTCACGTATTGAAAGGCGCTGCCACACATACCAACTAAGAAACTCTCCGAAGCTTGCCATTTGTGCCTGTTTGTTGATTAAAATTAAAAAAAAAGAACATGTACTTCTTAAATGATAAAAAGTATAATTTAGGACTTACAGTTTCTAAATCAATTAGAATGCAAAACCGGGGTTCTATTAAGTTCATTAAAAACACCACCATATGTTTCATATGGCACAAGCCTGACAAAAATTGAAATTATTGTGTAGCAGTACCATGATTCTCTATCAGATGACTACTCTGCTTTTCTCCCCCATATACTCTATTGTTTTAATAGTACAAGTCCATATGACCATTAAGCCACAACGAATGAGCCAAATGCAAAGCAGTAGAACATACAAGTCCAAGTTGAGCTTTAAATACGTAAAATTCTGTCAGCTAGGAGTACTAAATTTTCCTTTTTTTTTAATTCTACAGCAGAATCTATTATGAGATGCATGAACTTGGGACAATAATTTTCAGCAGTCATATCAAGAAAGAGGAATATAACCTTCTGATTTTAAATGAACATAAATATTCTTCAATGCAGCATATATATCTTCTGAGCGGACGTGTGAAACACCTGCCACTAAAAACTCATGAAATTTTCCATCCACTTCGATAAAACTGCAACCTGGATTCTTCTTTATACCACTATCTCTCATCATTGTCCTTAGCTTCTTTACTTGACCCCATTTGTTTTTACTTGCATATACTTGGCTCATAAGTACATAGATTCCACTGTCTGAAGGATTTAGCCCTACAAGTTTATCTGCAGCATATTCACCAATCTCTACATTACCATGCATTCTGCATGAATTTAAAAGAGCACCCCAACCGGCCTCATCTCCTCTCATTGGCATACTCCTTGCAATTTCAAACGCCTCATCAAGAAGCCCAACTTTACCCAAAAGGTCAATCATGCATGCATAATGTTCTGACCTGGGATCAATCCCATAAACCATCTTCATTTCTTTGAAATAGTATCGGCCTTCTGAAACTAAACCACTATGACTGCATGCAGAAAGTACCCCAGTGTATGTGATCTCATCAGGCATAATGCCGGTTCCCTTAAACTGTTGAAAGAGATAAAGAGCTTCTTCAGGCTGACCATGCACAGCACAGGCCATGATCATCGAGTTCCAGCTTACTAAGTTCCTCTCTTCCATGTTGTCAAATAATCTTGCTGCTCCACCCACATCTCCACATTTCGCAAACATATCAATGAATGCATTGCCTAAGTTCAATGTAAGTGCAACCTTTTTGCTGGCAATGTATCTATCGTATATCCACCTTCCAAGATCCAAGGAACCCAACTGAGCACATGCAGACAGGACACTCACAAGAGTAGCATCAATTGGCTCCACGCTAGCTGCAAGCATGCCATTGAACATCCTTAATGCTTCTTCCGGTTGATTTGCCTGTGAGTAACCAGCAATCATGCAACTCCAAGAAACCGCGTTCCTCAAAGCCATATCATTGAACATCCTTGCTGCATTCTCCAAATCACCACATTTGACATAGGCACCAACCATGCTTGTCCAGGAGTACACATCCTTCACCGCCATCCCATCGAAAACCTCCTTCGCAGAGACCACACAGCCACACTTCCCAAACATATCCACCAGCGCATTATCCAAATTAATGGTCCTGTTGATACTGCTCTCAGCAACATACCTACGCACCATCCCCCCTAACCTTGGCAGCCTCATCTGGCCAACCGCCGAGGCTGCAGCAACCAGTGTTACCCTGTTCGGCTGCACGCCCTCGGCCACCACCATCCTGCAGAACACACGCCACGCCTCATCAGCAAGCCGACCGCGCGCGTACACATCCACCAGCGTCGTCCATGAGACTACGTCCGTCTCGGGCATTTCGTCGAACATCTTCCGGGCGTCAGACGGTTGCACGCTGGCATACAGATGCACCAGTGCATTCCCCAGGAGCACGCTCTGGCCAAGGAACCCTCGCTTGAGGGAGACGCAGTGGACGGCCCCGCCGGGGAAAGATACGGCGGCGGCTGCCTTGAGCGCGAAGACGAGGGTGCGCGCGTCGGCGGGGAGGCGGTCTCGTAGGACGCGGCGGAAGAGCAAGAGCGCGCGGCGAGGGAGGCCCGCGCGGAGGTAGCCGCGCATCATGGTGGTGAGCATGTAGGCATTGGGCCCCTGCGGGTCGGAGACGCTGGCGAGGATAGCTTCCGCGTGGCCTAGTCTCGGCGGGTCGGAGAGAGCGCAGAAGGCGAGGAGGCGGGAGGCCGGAAAGCGCTGCGCGGCGAGGCCGGAGACGGTGAGCAGCGCGTGGAGCTGGAGGAGGCGGCGGAAGGAGGTGCAGGACTCGAGGAGAGAGAGCAGCGGGTGGGTCACCACCAGGTTGTGGTTCGTGTTCCATGCCGGCCGAGGGACCGTGGGGCTGGGGAGGGAAGGCGGTGGCATCCTCATTCGAACGCCCGCGGGGGCGCGAGGTTTTGGGGGCTGACCGCGAGGGTTTCACAAATGACAAATGTTTTAGAGAAATCTAAATTTTCAAAACTGTGAGCTTTCGTAGTACTTTTTTTATCATGGTCACTAACTTTAATGTTTATTAAACATAGTTTAATATAGAAAATTAAAAGTTATATTTAAATATCAATGATGATAAAGATATAATAAAATTTATAAGTAATATTTATTCCTCTCTCCATATTAGACAGAGGCAATTCACCGAAGGTCATGTCTAAACGATGCTTTTCAAAGAAAGTCATTAGTAAATAGTGCATCCACAAAACGTCATCTTTAAAGATTCAACTCATCGGATTTAACCACTATCTATGTATTACTTAGATTTTAATTATTTAAAAACACTAAGAGACATAAAAAAATAACAATAATACCCTGAGAAGACACAAGCTCCGTGAGCACCCGGGTACACCTTCTACAACCAGATTTTAGTATTTATTAAATCCAAAATAAATTGAAAATAGAATAATTTCGATCAAAGTTAGAAAAAATATCAAATTTGAAATTTTAATTTTAACAGCCTTAATTAAATATTTTGCGATGAATTTTCATCATTTAGTAATTCAAAAAATGAACATAAATTTTAAAAACAGTATGATTTCAACAAAAATTTGAAAAATAATCAAATAAATATTAAAAACAGAAAAAATTAAAAATTTTGCCATGAACTTTGGAGAAGTATATGATTTAGCAACATAGCGCCCTACCGCCACGCCCCTGCCCGGCCATCGTGCACGTCCGCGCGGCCGCCCAACACGCACTCCGGCCCGTCACGTGCCCGTCTGGCCGCCGGCCGATAGTCCCGTGCCCGCCTGTGCCTCGGCGTGGATTTGAGAAAGGACAGGGGTAAGGGTGTCCATTCACTTGAGTTTTGGTTTTAAAAAAAAACAAAAATACTGGATGAATGCAATGGTGCTATGCGAACAACAAAATGTGTCTTTATGGATGGAGTTTCGTGGTTGTTATCTTTATTAATGGCGTTCTTTGGATTTCCTTTGTTACCAATGGCTTGTGATGAATTGTCCCTATTAAACAAAAAGGATTTGTCTCCAATAGACAGGCGCATTTTATTTACTATACATGTGGCATGTGCATGGCTCTCGCCTCAGATGAAGTTAAAGCCGCGCGGCTCCTCAGGTTGCCCGTGCGTATGCGGGAGGACAACTCATTTGGCTGGTATAATGGTATTAGTACAATTAGCACGAGAGAGTTAATAACAATATTTTGTCTTCTCATTATGCAAGCAGTAAATATGCTAGAGATAAGTATAATGGAGTTCTTCCTCCGGTTCCATAATTCTTATCCTGTTGGACAACCATACGATTTTTAATATGTAACTTTAACTTCTAATTTTATAAATTTTTATTTAAAAAAAAGACATATGTATATTTTTATGAAAGAATTTTTAAAACAAATCTATTTATATATTTTTCATATTTTCAAATATAAAGATTTTAAAGTTACATGTAATTTATATGTGTTTGACCTAAATCTTTGTTCAAATATCAAGGGTTATGAAACTCGATGAATTTTTTTAAAAAAAAATATGAAAAATAAAGATAATATGTCCAATGATAACAGAAATTAAAACACAGAGGGCTACACGTTTCAAAGGAGTTCATTCAAGCGCAAAATTGTACTACTACTCTAAGCAAGATTCTGAAACACTAAATGCAAAAAAGATTGGATCATCGTCTATTAATTTACAGAGTACTATTGTCATAAAGAAGTCACTCTCTGACATACTCCTTCCGATTCACAATAAAAGTTGTTCAGGGCATAATATTAGTAGATACTAAGGAGTAATTAATTACAGGTAATTTTTCAAATTTGACCATATTAAATAGCGTAAAGGTCCCCTCACGATTAAAAATCTCTCTCCATCCTACTCGGCTAGCGAGGCAGCTTTATGGGCAAGTGGGCCCAATTTCCCTTTCGCACGTGTGGTGGCTGCAGCCAATTGAATCGCTTGCGCCGCCATTTTTTGCTCGCTGCTCCCAAAATCTTCCATCTGTGGCTACCGACAGATTTTTTTTTCCCCCCTGATGATTCAGTTTTCATGCACACCTATTTAACACTACTGCAAAACGAGCTCACGGTGTCATTAAAAAAATTTATAACAATATCAATTAAATGTAATAGCTAACACTATCAAGTCTCGATGGTCTCTAACATTACGACCTGACACTGTTGTGATACCAACAGTATCAGACGCAAGTGACATCATCCTACAAAACGACACTAATTTTTTACATTATACAATAGTATCGGTACCAGTAGACATCACGAGGAACCGATAGTACAAAACACGACACAATGTCAGTCATTGCTTACTCCATCCACATCGAACACTAGAAAGAAACGCTATAGTGTCAGATAAACATGATCTAACAAAAATTGACACTGATAATGAACAAATCAATGTTAGTCGGGCTGACGTCAAAGAAAATCGAAACTAATGTGTTTTAGCAGTGTCGATTTTTTGTGTCGTAAGTCAAACGACACTGCTATCATCTGTATTGTGTCATTTATGATGATCTCAATATGTCTAACACTGATGTTTCATGTATAAATACCCGTCTCCTTTCTCCTGTTGGGGCACTCTATTAGATTCTATTTCGGAGAGTGTCCGTACGACGGTCGGGAAATTTTGAATACAAGGGGGACAGTTTTCATTCCGTTTTTAATAAAAGGATATTACTTCAGAAGGTCAATCTATGTCATGTTTAGAAGTTTTATGGTCTTATGATGTGGTTTTAATGTAGATTTAGGGTAAGATATCATGAGAGGAGTTTGAAGTAAACCTAGCGTGTACAGGCGCAGATTTAGAGCGGGTTTTGTAGATCCTAACTAATTTTTTGATCTCTAAGAGTATTAGTACATAGTTAATTAGCTAGATCTCTAGCTTACATATATAATAAGACCTACATTATGGTGTGGGTGGGGGCAGAGGAGAGTGAAAAATTAATTATATATCTAGTTAATTTTATATCCTCTATATTATAATTTTTTCTTTTTGTCGGCGTTTCGTACACCGACACAGTAAATTTATACAATCGGACGAGGGATCGTGCGTTTTTGAAATCGAATGGCCTAGTCTACAGGCGAGACTCAAAGGTTAACTTGGTTCGAGCCGCCTAGAGGCGTAATACCCTACGTCCAGGGACGAGAGATCGATCGTATGAATCTCAAGAACACAGAGGTACAATGCAGAAGGGCTCCAAACGGATCCAAGAGTCCTAAGCTCGCGTGATGGGGTGGTTTACAAGCTGTGTTTATCACTGTTGCTCTATGTGTCTTATGCCTTTTTCCTTTTCTCTCTTTCTCCATTTGCTCCATTGCTCGGGTGTCCCTTATATAGGGCCGAACCTGGGTTGTTTTGACCGAACCATGGTTGGGGTGACCAGACCATGGTTTAAGCATCTTGTCGCTACAGAAGCGGATGGCCCCTTGACAGGTGGGGCCACGGTTCCCAGAGAGTCATGCTCTCTGGCGTTCGGACCAGACGATCGGCGCCTCCCGTTCGTACTCCTATTCACTGAGAGGGAACATAGTTGCTTTATCGTCTGGAGGGTTGTTTCTTGTTCGACCGGGTAGTTGCGAAACCTTCCGAAATGCTTATCTCCTGCACATTACTGGGGATTCTGAGTTGACACGTCTGTTTGGTCGATAACTGATTCCCAGCGGTCAGCGGGCGGGTCTCGACCGCTGGGATCCCGATAGCTTGAGTCTCGACCCCTGAGAGTCGGAACGGTTACTCTGTTTCTAGGCCTTGACGGAGCTTCCCGACCGCTGAGGCCGGGCCGCCTTTGTGAAGTCCTTGGTAGGCCGTTGGGCCGCGGTCTACAGGTGGGCCGCGGTGTAGAGGTTGGTCCGTAAGTACCCGAGATATACTATCCCGATAGTAGCCCCCGAGTCTTGCGCCGCTCGTGACCTCTGTTGAGACAGCGCTGGGCTGAAGCGTCGTGCCGACCATCGCTCGCTGATGGTTGTTCCTACAGGAGCGCGCGAGCGTGCCTGTAGGGCGTAGCCCCCGAGCCCCTGAGTGACCTGAAAGGTCGGTCGTGGGTTGAAGCATCGTGGAGGTAGTTTCCGACCGCTGGGGTCGATTGAAAGCTAATTTTCGTCATTAGCTTGATGCTAGGAGAAATGCCTAGATAAGACCGGTTTGGCTGGCCTTTGCTCATGATCGGCATAACGCCTAGGATGGACTGGTTTGACCAATCTTCCTATGATCAGCGTTCTTGGTGACTGTCGGATTGGTCGGGGGGTTCGCCCAACCTTACGCCTGACCGTGAATTGGTTCACGGTGTTATTAACGGTTCATTGGTTGCGGTTCCAACGATCGAACGGCTCTGCTGCCTCCAGGTGGATGTTGGATGCAGGGTCTTGGAATTGTAACCGCCGGTTGCTCCGAGCGGTTGGATTGGTCCATCGCACGGTCAGCGAAGTGCGACGGTTCGCGATGTACACGTCCCGTCAAGAGTGCGGTTGCCAGGCATTAAACGCATGTTAATGCCGCGCTGCCTCCCTCCTGTCGATTCAAACTTTGAGGGTGGCTCGTGGGCCTGTCTTTCGGTGCCTGGGTGAGGGGATTCTTCTGCGAGCTTAGGTTCAAGTGCCCACTAGGAGCACTTTTGGGCTCGCTCGTCAATGAATGTGGGGGGATATGTCGGTCCGGGGCGTCGACGACCAGGCGACGTCGAACCGACGCGTCAGCTTCTATAAAAGGGGTGGTTCGTCCTCCGGTCTTCGTCATCTTGATTTCCAATCCTCGCATAGTGCTCCTTCATCTTCCCTGCGCTAGCTCTTCGCATTGTTCTTCATCTTCCATTCCGACTTCGACTCCGTCTTCATGGCCTCCCAGTGGAAAGTGTCCACCGTCTCGAAGAGCATCCTCACCGCCTCGGTGGGGCTTGGAGTGCTTCCCCCGAGGGGCACGGGGCGATGGCGTTCGGTGTACCGCGAGGTCGTGCCATCGCCTCGCGCCAACGAGATCGTCAGTTTCGTTGAGTTCCACGAGCGCGGGCTGATGTTGCCGTCGTCGAACTTCTTTCGCGGCTTGCTGGAGTACTACGGTGTGCGTCTTCATCATCTCAACCCCAACGGCATCCTCCAGATCTCGGCCTTCGTCACGCTGTGTGAGGCCTTCCTGAGGATTGATCCCCACTTCGACTTGTGGAGGTACTTTTTCCGCGTGCAGGTCCTTTTTCCGCGTGCAGCCTCAGAAGGAAGGCGGCGTGGTCCGCGCCGTTGGCGGCGCGAGGATTTGTCTTCGCAACAATCGTCAGGAGTACTTCAACATACCATTGAAGGACTCCTTGAAGGGATGGCACGGGGGGTGGTTCTATATCGAGAACACCGCTCCCGAACTGTCGGCTTTCGACCTCGAACCGCCGGCGATCTTGGATTCTTGGAATGCCAGCCTCAGCGACATGCAAGAGGCTGACATTGAAGACCTGCTTGTCCGGATGGCCGAGCTGTACGACGCGGGCTTGACCGAGGCGCGCCTTGTTGATACCTACGTCCGCCGCCGCACTCAACCGCTCTGCCTCCGCGCTCGGCTCATGTGCAACTACACCGGGCGGTGCGACACGACGCGAGAAATCCTCCAGTCGGAGCTGTCGGAGGATGGCGTGAGGCAACGCCTCTCACGCCTGCTGAAAGGCGATGCTCTCGTCGGTGCGAGTGAGGGACCGGCCCCTCTGGATGCCAGGCATCAGGAGGGTGAAATGGTAAATTATCTTACCTGCATTTATTAGTAAATGATATATTGCAAGATTGGTGCGCTTATCTTTGTTCATGCAGGAGGGCGTTCCACCATCGTACTCGCCGGCGCCTGTGATGGTGCCGGTTGAAGAGGTCGGCATCCTGACAATGCCGGGTGTTGAGTCTTCGGGCGGAGGGGTCAGCCTCGAGACACCCTTCGCTGGGCCCTCGGCGCAGCCGACGTCTGCAACTCCTGCCGCGACGCCGACTCCTTCGGCTGTAACCGTTGCTCCTCTGATGGCGCCGGCTGTGACGCCGATTGCTACGGTCATTGCGTCAACCGTTCCGGCCGCAGCGCCAACTCAGGGGGTCTCCTCCTCTGAATCTTGGTCGTCTCCGTCTACTGGGGGTGACTGGTCGCTCCCCCAGCCCGACCGTCACTAGCCATAGCCGTGTTGGGGAAAGTGCTAGCTTCAAGCTCGGCGCGGGCTGTCTCGGCTGCCGCTCTATCAGACTCTGACTCGTCGGATGACGTGCCGCTTACGGAGCGTCTTCGTCGCCAGCGGGCAAGGGAGACGGAGAGTGCCGACGGGCCACCTGCAAAAAAGTCAAGGACAGAGGAATCCGGTCCTTCCGCCCTCGTCTCGACCCCGACTGTTCTGGTCGCTGGGGTCGGACAAACCTCACCGGGCGGAAGACTGCCCATTCTCCGTGCGAGTGTCGAGCCGGTGAGTATCCGTAACCTTATTTAATTGGCGTGTTTTACCTGATATTGTGAAGCGACCAGGATTTTGATCGTGTTTTGCGCGGCCCCTTCTTCCCTCGACGCACCACAAACTCAAGCAGCGGGGGTCTGAGTAGAGGTTGACGTCACATCCTTCGCCGCCGCCTTCTCGTGCGGCATCCGCGGCTGAGGCCACAGAGAAGCGGGTGGTGGGGGTGGCACGGCTTCCGAGCACTAAGGCCGAGGACCTCGAGCCCTATCGCCGGGGACGTGGAAGTTGGGGAGCCGATGACGGTGCCCTCGAGCCCTATCGCCGGGGACGTGGAAGTCAGGGAGCCGATGACGGTGCCCTCGAGCAGTCAGGTCGAGTCGTCCCCTGTCCCAGGGACGAGGGAAGAAAGCGCGCTGTCGGCTCTGAGGGAGCCTTTGGTGCCTGCGGTGCCTGTTTTGCCGCCGACCACAAGACCCATTTCAACAATGTTGGTGGCGGCGGTGCAGGTTTCCGCACAACGGGCGGACTTGGGGCGGCCCCGGGTCTTGAGGTGGAGGCCGGATCATTCCCCGTCCGCTTCGATAGGTCGCCATCCGGCATCTGGTTCTCTGACCTCCAATGAGGCCGTCTAGGACTCTTGGAGGTTCCTGTACGACCAGGTGTGCGCGGGGGGCGAATGGGTCTCCTCGGCACTTACTCACATGCAGAGCGCCCAGGAATGTTTGGAGGAGTTCCAAGAGACCATGGCCGATCCCTATGGAACGCTCTGCCAGGTTAGTTTTGATATTTCAAATTTTCAAAAGTATATGTGAACCTGATTGGTGGGTTTCGCTGGGGACCCTCGAAAGGGCGCTCGACCAGCCTCTGCAAGATCTTGGTCGGTCGGAGGTCGAGGCGTTGCACCGAGAGCTTTCGCGGACCCATAAAGAGCGGGACGAGGCCTTGAAGTTGGCCGTCGACCGACTCCTCGCCCTTGAAGATGCGGAAAGACGCGTCGAGGGCTTCGAGAGGGGTAGCCAGGAGCTCCAGATGGAGATCACTCGGCTACAGATCGAGAGGAGTCTCGGCGAGGAGGTCGGGTTGCTGCGTCAGACCTGTGCAAGTAAGTAGTTTTATAGTTCATTAACTAGCAAGAGAGTTCACTCTGTTGTTGCTTGCTGAAGCATTAGATTGCACAGAGCTCCAGGAGGGGGCCGGCCGTAGCGCTCGGGAGATTCGGGAGCCGAAGGACCGGACACGCCTGGCCGAGGAGGCCAAGGAAGCGGCTGACGACGCGCTAGAGCGGTCGTAGGAGCTTTGCCGCCTCGCCCTGGAAAGCCGTGATACTTCGGAGGCTCGTCTCGGCGTCTTGGAGGCCAAGGTGAGGAAGTACATGGCAGAACTAGAGAAGGTGCGGAAGCTGTCTGCTTCACTAGAAGCATCGACTGCTCAGCTTCGACAGGATCTAGCCAACGAGCGGTCGGCCACTGAGGCTGCACATAAAAGTTATGAGAGTAAGTAACAAATGTGTTTGTTAATTCGCTGGGGAAACTGGTTCCTGAAATTTTTGAGATGCAGGTGTTCGTAGAGCTCCAGAAGCTGCTGTGGTCGGTACGGACGCTGGTGCACCAGCTGTTCGACGACACCCAAGATCTGAGCACGTCGGCGGATCGGGTGTCCCAAGTGCTAGAGATGCTGCCAGGGCTGATCCGCACCGAGCTGCTCGTAGCTCTGCGGGACGGGGCGTCATTGACGTTGGCGCACCTGCGGTCCGATTACCCCGATGCTGATGTTGGGCGTATTGCCAAGAGTTTCGCCTCGGGTACATCGGATGAAGCATCGGCGAAGCTTTTTGAAGACTCTAAGCCTCGAGCGCAGGAGATAATCAGCTGCTTCCTCCGACCGACCTTGATGAAGGAGCGCATCTGCCGTCTGCCTCCTCTCTAACTGTTCTGGCTCGTAGCTTGTAATGGTACCTATAAACTTGTCATGTGAGTTTTACTGTTTCTGACTCTTTTTAACATCAAGAGTTTCGCATTGTTCTTTGCGTTCCATTGGGCGTTGGTCAGGCGACTGGGTCGGGTATAGCTCGTAGGGTCGAGTGTCGGACTCAGACCTTAGAGCGTCACCGACGTCAGGTCGGACCGTTAGCCGCGAGGATTGCTCCGAACGAGGATGCTCATAGTCCGCAAGAGTTAGGCCGAATCACTCGTGCAACACATCACGAGCCGGGGGGTCGATACGCGAGAAACGAAATAGGCGTTGAGCCTAAGTTTGATGTTAACGAGGCATGGGACCTTTGGATTCTTGGGTCGGTCATTCTGATCCTTGGGTGGAACTCCGATGATAGCCCCCGGGCAGTGGAGTGGAGTCGAACAGACTGCGCTTCTCTGCCAAAGACATAGTTAGCGGATGAGATGTGATTAGGATGAAGAGATATCGAACAACTTTATTATGCGTAAAAACGATGCAAGTTTTCAATATTTCAGGTGTGAACAAGCTTGGCGCCGTCTTGTGTTGTCAATTTGTACGTGCTAGGCTTTAAAACTCGTTTAATCACGTATGGGCCTTCCCATAGAGGAGACAGCTTGTGGTGATCTCGCTTGTCTTGCACTCTCTTGAGCACAAGGTCACCGATTCTGAGGGTTCGACTCTTGACGCGTCGAGCGTGTAGCCGTTGAAGACTCTACTAGTACTTGGCCAACCGAAGTATGGCCACGTCACGTGCTTCGTCCAACTGATCCAGAGCTCTTGCCGCGCCTCTTCCGACCTCTGCTCGTTGTAGCCTCTGACCCTCGGGGAGTCGTAGTCGAGGTCGGTCGACAAAACGGCTTCGGCTCTGAACACCATAAAGAAAGGAGTGAATCCTGTGGTTCTGCTGGGGGTAGTTCGCAGGCCCCACAACACGGATGGGAGCTGTTGGGCCCACTGTCCGGCGGACTGCTCGACGCAATCGTAGATCCGAGGCTTCAGCCCCTAGAGTACCATGCCATTAGCTCGTTCCACTTGCCCATTGGCCTTTGGGTGGGCGACAGAGGCGAAGTCGAGCCTGATATGATGCTCTTCACAGAACTCCCGAAAAACGTTTCCGGTGAATTGAGTCCCGTTATCGGTGATGATGGAGTTTGGGACTCCGAATCGAAAGATGATGTCGCGGATGAACTCGACGGCCCGACCCGAACTGATGCAAGGGGTCTATTTCGCTTCGATCCACTTGGTGAACCTGTCAACCGCGACGAAGAGGTGAGTAAGGCCCCCGGGCGCTTTGCGAAAAGGCCCGAGAACGTCGAGCCCCCAGACCGCAAACGGCCAGGTTATCGGGATCGTCTGAAGTTTCTGGGCCGGTAGATGCGTCTGACGGGCGTAGAACTGGCAGCCCCTGCAGGACCGTACAAGCTTATCCTCATTCGAGGCTGCTGTAGGCCAGTAAAAGCCTTTACGAAAAGCTTTGCTGACGAGCGTCCTCGGGGCGGCATGATGCCCGCAGGTTCCCGAGTGAATATCGTCGAGGAGAAGTAGACCCTCCGCCTGAGGGATGCAGCGTTGGATGACGCCACTGGGACTGAGCTTGTAGAGCTCGTTGTCGATGAGAGTGTAGGCTTTCGCCTGACGCGCGATCCGTCGGGCTTCGTTGGTGTTGGACGGCAAGGTGCCGTCTTGGGGATATGCGTAAATTCCTAGGGACCAATCAGGGATGATGGCCAAGATTTTTGGCCTGGAGGTTGGGTCCTGCTCCCCGACTGCCAGCTCGGCGTGAGAGTCGGCGATGTTGTCTTTGAGCTTGATCGTCGGCTTGGTGAGGACCTCGAGAAAGACATCGTCGGGGACCGGATCTCGTCCCGAGGCCATACGGGCAAGGGTGTCAGCTCCTTCGTTGTCGTGGCGTGGAACGTGGTGAAGCTCGATCCCGTCGAACTTGTCTTCGAGCTTGCGAACCTCTTGACAATAAGCCTTCATATTCGAATCCCGGCAGCTTGACACCTTCATGACTTGGTTGACGACGAGTTCGGAATCGCCTTTGACGTAAAGCCGTCGGACTCCGAGCGTGATGGCCATGCGGAGGCCGTGCAGCAGGGCCTCGTATTCTGCGGCGTTGTTGGAGGCTAGAAAGTAAATCTGTAAAATATACCGAAACTTGTCTCCTTTGGGGGAGACGAGGACGACGCCAGCCCTCGAGCCCTTGAGTCGGCATGACCCATCGAAGAACATGGTCCAGTGCTCAGGGTCGATGGAGTCAGATGGTTCCTGCGCCTCGGTCCACTCGGCAATGAAGTCAGTGAGGATCTGGGACTTGATAGCTTGCCGAGGCACGTAGGTGATGTCGTGGCCCATGATCTCCATCGCCCATGTGGCGACGCGCCCAACCACGTCCTTCCCGTTGATGATTTCTCTGAGGGGGAAGCTTGTTACCACTCGGATAGAGTGGCTATCGAAGTAGTGACGAAGCTTACGGCTCGTGATGAGGATGGCATAAAGCAGCTTCTTCACTTGGGTATATCTAGTCCTAGCGTCGACGAGAACTTCGCTGATAAAGTAGACCGGTCGCTGGACCTTCAAGGCCCGTCCCTCCTTCGACCGCTTGACGACCAGGGCTGTGCTGACGACTTTAGTGGTGGCGGAGATGTAGAGTAGCAACGGCTCGCCGAAGGCTGGTGAGGTTAGAACTGGAGGGGAAGACAGCATGGTCTTCAATTGCTCAAAGGCTCCCTGGGCTTCGGGGGTCTAGGAGAAACGGTCGGACTTACGGAGGAATCAGTAGAAAGGCATGGCCTTCTCTCCCAGTCTGGAGATGAAATAGCAGAGAGCTGTCAGGCATCCAGTGAGCTTCTGGACACCTTTGATGTTGTTGATGGGCTCGAGGTTACAGATGGCGACGATCTTCTCAGGGTTGATCTCGATGTCGTGTTCGGAGATGACGAATCCGAGGAGCTTGCCGGAGGGGACGCCGAAGACGCACTTCTCGAGATTGAGCTTGATGCGGAACCGTCGGAGGTTGATGAAGGTCTCTTCCAGGTCTTTTATGAGGTCGACCACCTGCCGAGTCTTGATGACGATGTCATCGACATAGACCTTCAGATTCCGTCCCAGCTGGCTGCGGAAGCATTTCTGCATACATCGCTGGTACGTGGCGCCAGCGTTCTTGAGGTCGAAGGGCATGGTGACGTAGCAGAACGAACCGAAGGGTGTGATGAATGATGTGGCCGATTGATCAGAGTCTCGCATAGATATTTGATGGTACCCGGAGTACGCATCGAGGAAGCTAAGAGTTTCGCACCCTGCAGTGGAATCGACCACCTGATCTATGCATGGCAAAAAAAACGGGTCCTTTGGGCATGCTTTGTTGAGACTTGTGTAATCAACACACATCCTCTATTTTTCATTTTTCTTTTTCACCATTACAGGATTGGCCAACCACTCTGGGTGATAGACCTCTTTGACAAACTTGGCATCGAGCAATTTGGTGATTTCTTCTCTGATGGCGCGGCGCTTCTCGTCGTCGAAGCGTCGAAGTCGTTGCTTCACCGGTCGGGAGCCGAGAGCAATGTGCAGAGAGTGCTCGGCGATCTCCTTCGAGATGCCTGGCATGTCGGATGGTGCCCAGGCGAAGACGTCCCGATTCCGGCGGAGGAAGTCGACGAGTGCGCTTTCCTATGCATCGAAGAGCGCCGTCTCGATTCTGGTTTTTTTTGGAGGTGTCGGAGTTGTCCAGGGCGATCTCCTTGGAGTCATCGGTGGGCTCGAACGAAGTGAAGGAAGCAGGCTTGGAGTCAAGCGTCGCAGTGAACACCTGAGATTGGCGTATCTCCTTCAGCTGGGCCCGCCCTGCGAGGGTGACAGCCAGCTCGTAGCTCTCCTTCTCGCACGCGAGGGTGTGTTTGAAGCGAGAGGCCACGGTGATGACACCTTTGGGCCCTGGCATCTTGAGCTTAAGGTAGACGTAGCTGGAGATCGCTATGAACTTGGCATAGGCGGGTCGGCCAAGGATGGCGTGGTATATTCCGGAGAAATTGACCACCTCGAAGGTGAGCTTCTCCGTTCTGAAGTTGTCGCGGTCGCCGAAAGTGACCGGTAACGTGATTCGACCTAGAGGGATGGCGCTACCCCCTGGGATGACGCCATGAAACAGAACGCTGCTTGGGAGGAGGTCGGACCTCGAGAGCTTTATGGCTTTGAATGTGTCGATGTAGAGGATGTTGAGGGTGCTGCCTCTATACATGAAGACCTTGGATAGTCTGGTGGTGCCGATTATCGGATCGAGCACCAAGGGCAGTCGTCCTAGTTGAGGAGCATGGTCGGGGCGATCAGACCTGTCGAAGGTGATCAGAGCCTCTGACCACTTAAGGTATGAAGGGACGGCGAGAGCGGTCACGTTGACCTCTCACCACGTTTGCTTCTCGTGGCGGCGCGACTCATAGGCCACTGACCTGCCAATGATCATCAAACAGTCTTCTGGCTCGGGGAAGGTACTGTCGGGGATACCCTCCCCTTCCTTTGTCGGGGGGTCGGACTTCTTCTGCTGAGGACGAGCATCAGGGCGAAAGTACCCCTTGAAGAAGGCCTTCATGAGGTTGCAGTCCCGTAGGGTGTGAGTCACGAGAGTCGCATGGTAGGTGCAGGTCTTGTCGAGCATCTTTTCGAAGTGGTTGTCGTGGTTGGCCGGCTTCTTTGGAGGTCGAGGTCGTTGGTCGGTGACGCCGACGAACTCCTCATCTTGCCGGCGATTCTTCTGCTTCTTGTTGTTCGACCCGCTCCCTTCTCGACGGTTGGATCGTCGGTCGAGGCAATCGTCTTTCTTTTGGCTGGATCTGGACCTCTCCTTGTCCTTGGCTTGTTCGCGGGTGAAGTTGGCTTGAACAGCCTCCTCCTCGACGGCGAATGTAGTGGCGATGTCGAGAAGGGCACGCGCCGTCCGAGGGTTTTTACACCCCAGCTTGTGGACGAGCGCCTTAGATGTAGTGCCGCAGGTGAAGGCGTTGATGACGTCGGCATCACTAACGTTGGGCAGCTCGTGTTGCTTGCGCAAAAATCGCTGAATGTAGTCTTGGAGGGACTCACCAGGCTTCTGCTTGCAGTTCTTCAGATCCCAAGAGTTACCCGTGCGGGTATAAGTCCCCTGGAAGTTGCCGACAAAGGCGTGACGAAGGTCGGCCCAGTCGTGGATGCTGTCCCTCCGAAGGTGTTCGAGCCAGCCTCTGGCTGAGTCGGATAGGAAGAGCGATAGGTACTGGATGGCGAAGAGGTCGTCCGCGCCACCGGCTCGGCAGGCGAGGCGATAGTCCTCAAGCCAGTGGGCGGGATTTGTCTCACCCGTGTACCGGATGATGTTGCTCGGAGCGCGGAACTTGTCGAGGAAGCCGGCTCTTCGAATGCGGGCCCCGAACGCCCGGGGTCCGATGTTGTCGAGGCTGAGGCTCCGAGCGTCGCCGTAGCTGTGCCGTCGAGGGCGTCGCTCGAGGGGTCGATCGTGGCCGGGGTCGGTGTTGCGGTCGCATCTGGCCTGACTCCGTGCCTCAATGGTGTGGCGGGCGTCACGATGCTCCCCCAAGTGGCGGCGGAAGTTGCCGGCGACGGGGTCGAGGTTCCTCGTCTTGGTCCGTCCACGGCAATGGCGGGGAGCAGGACTTCGACAGTTAGCGCTCGGCTGGTAGGAACTGTGCGCCTCAGAATCCTGACAAAGAGATGGCTCGGGTGGTTGCAAAGTGCCATCAAGGTAGACGCGGAGACGATCGTAAGTCTCCTTGAGGATGGAGTTATCAGGTGTAGGAGATTCGTAAAGATCGCTGGCCGCCGCCGCCAGATTCTCATATGGTGTTTCAAATGCAGGCGTGCCGCCGTCCATGATCTGCTGATAAGCAGTGCGAGCTCGGGCACCACTACTAGACACGATGGCGCCCTTACCCTTCGGATCGCCTCCGGTCGCAAGTTTGCGCCGGAGTGCGTCCTCGACCACAGTAAGAGCGTGAAGGTGTGGAGAGGGATCGTCATGTGCTGCCTTGCCGGAGATTTCGTCCTCTGCGGCTTTGGCGGGCAACATGAAGCACTCACGGGAAGGATCGTGACCCAAAACGCCGTGTGGCGAAGCACGAAGAAGGCGGCGTTGTGGCGAGAGACGTTACGTTTAGATGAACGTCGTTTTCGCGAGATCTGAAGGTGGAGTTCGCCGCTGTTGTCGATGACGAAATTCAGACTTCCAAAGCGAAAAGCCTGGCCAGCAACGAAAATGGGAATGCTCCACGATCGACCATCACGAGCGATGGCAACCGTAAAATCCCCAAAGAATAGCCGAGAGGTGAAAAAATCTCCGACTAGAGCAAAAACAGAAGCCATCGAAACAGCGAAAGAAAACGTACCAAAAACCCCCTTTCTAGTGTGCCAACTGTCGGCGTTTCGTACACCGACACAGTAAATTTATACGATCAGATGAGGGATCGTACTATCAGATGGAGGATCGTGCGTTTTCAGAATCGAATGGCCTAGTCTACAGGCGAAACTCAAAGGTTAACCTGGTTCGAGCCGCCTAGAGGCGTAATACCCTATGTCTAAGGACGAGAGATCGATCGTATGAATCTCAAGAACACGGAGGTACAATGCAGTAGGGCTCCGGACGGATCCGAGAGTCCCAAGCTCATGTGATGGGGTGGTTTACAGGCGATGTTTATCACTGTTGCTCTATGTGTCTTATGCCTTTTTCCTTTTCTCTCTTTCTCCTTTTGCTCCATTGCCCGAGTGTCCCTTATATAGGGCCAAACCTAGGTTGTCTTGACCGAACCATAGTTGGGGTGACCAGACCATGGTTTAAGCATGTTACCACCTATGAAAGCAGATGACCCCTTGACAGGTGGGGCCACGGTTCCCAGAGAGTCATGCTCTCTGGCGTTCAGGCCAGACGATCGGCACCTCCCGTTCGTACTCATGTTCACTGAGAGGGAACATAGTTGCTTTACTGCACAGCTTTATCGCCTAGAGAGTTGTTTCTCATTCGACCGGGTAGTTGCGGAACCTTTCGGAATGCTTATCTCCTGCACATTGCTGGGGATTCTGAGTTGACACGTCTGTTTGGTCGATGACTGATTCCCAGCGGTCGACAGGCGGGTCCCGATCGTTGGGATCTCGATAGCTCGAGTCCCGACCCCTGGGAGTCAGAACGGTTACTCCATTTCTGGGCCTTGACGGAGCTTCCCGACCGCTGAGGCCGGGCCGCCTTTGTGAAGTCCTTGGTGGGCCGCGTTGTAGAGGTTGGTCCATAAGTACCCGGGGTATACTATCCCGACACTTTTTTTTATTTTTTTTATATTAGTGATTTATGAAGATGGAGTACATATCTTAGATGTACAATGGCGTTGGCAGAAATCCATTTCTATATTTTAAAAATGTCACTTTATTTGTCGAAGCCGCTAAAACTAGAAATGTACATATGAAAATAAATAGATTATGGTGTCTATGTAGGAAGTGCAAGAATGTTGTAATGTTTGACACACTCGAAACAATCCGTGAGCACTTGTCAGAAAATAGTTTCATTGAAAACTACTCAATATGGACCAACATGGAGAGACACAAACAAATACACCAAACACTCGAGAACAAGAAGTTAAAATTGGAAACAACAAAGAGAGAGTAATAGGTGAAGGCAACATCGAAGAGCCAAGGTTAGAAGGAAACAACACAGAACAGAGCGATGAAAAAAACAACAATAATTCTGATGTGTTTTATGAAAGTCACGATATTGAAGGCTTCGATGTCGAAAAACTATTGCGCCACATTGGGCGCGAGAAAATGCTGGAGAACAAAACGAGATGCTTAGATAACTTACATATTTTGGAGAAGGCTTCAAAAGACCTTTTATACGTTGAATCAAATGGGTGTGATAAAGAATGCACAATATTGCAAACGATGCTTGATCTTCTCACACTAAAGGTCAAGTATGAGTGGTCAGATACCAGCTTCAATGAATTGCTAGAGCTTTTAGCCTAATTATTACTGAAACCGAACAAGTTGCCAACTACTACGTACCTTGCAAAGAAATTGTTGTCACCATTGACACTGGGCATACAAAAAATACACGCTTGTCTGAAACACTGCATATTGTACCGCAAAGAGTACGCAAACGACGTGAGATGTGAAGTGTCCAATGCCAGTCGGTACAAAAAGAATGATCAAAGTGACGATTCAGGTTTTGTGGATAAGCAAAAATGAAAAAAAGGGAAAAAAATGAAGAAAAGCATTGGTAACAGTCTGGATGACCAAGATGGCGACAATAAAAAAGTTTCAGCACTTGTGATGTGGTACTTACTAGTAATAGATCGATTAAAGTGACTCTTCTCCAACTGTAAAGATGCTAAACTCATAATCTAGCATGCGGCCTTTGATGGACGCAAAAAGGATGAGAAGGTTGACAATGGAAAACCTTTGACGTTCACCATACTGAATTTGCTAGAGATCCAAAAAACTTAAGGTTAGGCTTAAGTACTAATAGAATGAATCTATTTGGTGAGATGACAAACCCACATAGTACTTGGTCAGTGATTCTAAGCCTATACAACATACCTTCATGGCTGTGTCACAAGAGGAAGTATATTATGTTAGCTATCCTTATTTTTGGTCCTAAACAAGCTGACAATGATATAGATGTTTTTTAGAACCTTTAATGAAGGATTAAAAAAGTTATGAGAAGATGAGACCCGTGCTTGGGATGCTTACAAACAAGAGAGCTTCATACTGTATGCCATGATTTTTGTTACCCTCAATGACAATCTCGCACGCTTGACACTAACTAGACAGGTTAAAGGGAAGACACGATGTGTAGTATGTCTGGACCAAATATCATCAATGTACCCAAGTATCGTGCAATGAAGGATCAATTTGATGGTACACAGGAGAAAGATTTGGTATTGATCAATCGTGATGTTAAAATTGTGTTTGAATTGGTCAGAAATATCCATACCGTCTTCGGTAAGGCAGTGAAAAGAGAAAAAGAAAGAAAAATGATAATGCTACAGGAGATGTTCTGTTTAAAAAACAATCAAGATATTTATCATATTGTAAAGAGTTAGAGATTGGCCATGCCATAGATAATATGCATGTTGCAAAGGGTGCTTTTGAAATCACGATTGGTACCTTATTGGAGATCTCAGGCAAGACAAAAGATGGACTGAGAGCACATAGGGACCTAGAAAAAATGGGAATAAGGCCAGAACTTCATCCTTAGATAAGACCAAAAAGAAAATATTACCTTCGACAGGCTAGCTTTACCCTCACACTTGAGGAGAAAAAATCAATATGCAAGTGTCCATGTGATGTTAGAGTCCCCATAGGTTTCTCATCGAATGTTAAGAATCTCGTGTCTAAGCTGAAGATGACTGGGTACAACACTCATGACTGTCATACTATGCTCACCCTTTTCCTCGCTATTGCAATCAGGGTTGTCAAACAATCATACATAAAGATGGCCGTCATACGAATGTGCTACTTCTTCAATGCTATATCTAAGAAGGTAATTGATATTGCTGAGTTGGAGAAGACACGTAAACAGATGAGAGAGACTATGTGCCAACTCGAGATGTGCTTCCCACTATCTTTTTTTGATATGATGGAGCATCATATGATTCACATATCAGATCAAATTTTTGTCCTCAGCCCTATTTATCTGCATCACATGTATCCGTATGAGCATTATATATCTATTATGAAGGGCTACATACGCAATCGTGCTCACCCTGAGGGTTCCATGATAGAGGGTTACACAACTGAGAAGGTTCTTAAGTGCTACAACGATTACATGAAATATGTAAAACCAATAGGTGTGCTGGTGTCACGACACGAAAGGAGGCTCCTAGGGAAAGAAACAAAAGGAAGGAAAATATTCAACGGTCAGAGTTTTGTAAGAGTCCGCGATGCACATTATAGAATCCTTCATCAGTTACATATTGCAGCGCCATACATCCAACAACACTTGCAACAGCTTCGTGAAAAAAATAAACATTCCACAGAGGATTGGATCATGAAAGAGTACAAAAGATGTTTCACGTCATGGTTGAAGAAACAAAATCTCCTAATTGGTGCAACAAAAGATGAAAAAATGATGCGTTTATTGGCCGATGATCTCTTAATGTAAATTACATCATGACAGGCATATGACATCAATGGGATCACATTTTGTACCACGGCAAAGGATGACAAGAGCCAGCACCAAAACAATGGTGTTAGAGTAGATGCCGAAGACAATGAGGGGAACTAGAACACATATTATGGATACATTGATGAAATTTGAGAACTCAACTATAGAACAACTTTACCGATCCCTCTATTTAAGTGCCAATGGGTCAAGCACCCATAAGGTGTAGAGGTGGATGAAATAGGCTTCACCCTTGTGCCCCTAAATAGCAAAGGTCATAAAGATGACCCATGTATACTCCCACAACTTGCCGCACATGTGTTTTATGTTCTCGAGCTCGAACATAAGAAGAAGAACATTGTTGTCCCTGGAAAACAAAGAATCATCTACCGCACAAGTGTTTTATGTTCTCGAGCTCGAACAAAAGAAGAAGCACATTGTTATCTCTGAAAAACAAAGGATCATCGGGGTTGATAATGTCACAGATGATGAAAAATACAACCAGTTTGATGAGGTGCCCTTTTTTCCAAATACAAAAATGATAAATATCTTTGAAGCAAGCTTCAATTATTCATCACTCGTTCTCTACATATGAAATGATGGCGAGGGGAAGTTAGTTCAAGCTAAGTAATTAAAGATATCATAGTTTTGTAATCGAATTATTTGTAATCTAATTATTAAATATTATATTATAAATATGTCCTCTTATTATATGATATTAAGGCTAATATTTTTTCCCTCCGTTTCAAATTACTAATGTTCGATACGTTGTAATATATAATTTATATAATGAAAAAAGAAAGAACGTACAACAATATGTCCACATTGGACATTGCTCGGCCACGGCAATGTCCAATTTGGACATACAGTTTACATGCTTCCTTGAGAAACATCAGAAAGCCAAAGATTATAAACCGATCAACACTTGCAAGAATAGTCGAGGTGGGAATAAAGTACCAGTAATAGTGTCGGTCAAGTATGAGGTAAGCGGCAGATGACATTACATAAAGCAATAATGTTGGTCCAAAATCACGTCAGCAGAAACGACAGTACAATAGATTATAGTGTCAGTTAAGTATGACATAACTTATTTCTATTATATATTTTAAAAAAAAGAATGTACAACGATATGACCAGGTTCGCAGTGGAGGTTACGCAAGTTATGAGTAACCTCCACTGCCCACCTGTGCCATAAAGTTTACACAATTTCTCGCCTACAAACAGACAGCCAGAGCTTATAAGTTGGTCGACACTACCAAGTATAGTTGAGGTGTAACTAAAGTTACATCACATAAGTCCGAAAAGTATGACGTCAGTGAAAACTAACATTACAATGGATAATAGTGTCGCTCTTGTATGACGTTAGCAGAAACCGATATTACAACGAGCAATAGTGTCGATCATGTATGGCATCAGTAGAAACTGATATTAAAATAAGAAACTGAGAACTTTTACTAACTTGTAGTAATGATATTTATAAACTTACATAACTTGAAAACATAATACTTATAATAACTACTCTTCCATGTCCGAGTCCTCCTCTTCCTCCTCCTCTTGAACAATTGAGTTGTCACCTCGGTGGAGAAGCGCTTGATGCTCGTCTCTGCCTCCGTGGTCACCGCGTCGGGATGGATGCCAGCTGAACGAGGGTGTCAAAAGGGAAGTCAGGCTGGCATACCTTTACCGCAGATAGTATGTCATCCGCAAGTGCCTGTGCCAGCTCCCGGCGCTCCGACTCCATCGTCTCAGGGAGACGACTCAGCATCCCTTCCAGCGAACCCATGGCATAGAGAAAGTAGGCAGAAGACCCCCCCTTGGCCTAAAGGGAGCTGCAGACTCCCCAGCTTCAGCTTCTTCACAGCACCGTTCACCTTATTGAAGATGTCCAATGCCATGTCGAATTGAAGCCACAGGGACCTCCGTAGAGCATCAAGATCATGGCGGAGGGACACCCACAGAGCCTTCGACTTCTGAAGCTGCCTCTCCAGCTCCTACACTCTCTGTGTCGCCATCTAAGAAGCGCACGAAGACGAAAGATGGTGGAAGATGGTTCGAAGAGATGTAGAAGACGAGATGGTTCTAAGAGCGCAGTTGCGACCCCTTTTATAGCCCTTGGATGAACTTCTCACCTTCCGATGCTCCAGTTGGATCCTTCTAGTGTGACCAAGCCTTTCACATACTTATAATATGTAACGGTCAATATGGAAATTGATGGTGTCGGTCAAGTATGACGCCAGCATAAACCGACATTACAATGTACAATAGTATCGTTCATGTATGACATCATCAGAAACTGATATTATAACTAGCAATAGTGTTGGTGACTGTTGACATCATCTTTGAGCGACATTTACAGTAGAGTACCAATTAACATATCCTAAAATCTTCGATGAACACATTCATCAACAATGTCCGCATCTTCTCTCGCACTTGCACTACTGTCATCATTATATTTCTAGTCTTCTAGCCTGCATCTTGTACTTTATCTCCGCGTTCCCCACCAGGTGCGGGCCGAGCCAGACTAGTGACAGGCACTGGCCTACGAGGACTTCGCCGCCGTTGAGCAGGAGTACATGTGGACCCTTTCGTTTCAGGCTCCATCAAACCTCTTGAAGACAGTTCTCGGCTCTATCAAACCTCTTGAACAGAGTTTGAACAAAGTTCCAAACTCTGTCAAACCTCTTGACAGAGATTACAAGACACAAACTTGATCTGACAACCTGTTTCAAATGAGAGTAACAGATTTGGTAAACAAATGATGTTGCAAACACATCTAACAATAGAAATATAGAACTTGTATATGCTCACCCAGTCACCAGGTTACCCATGCTCGACTGGGCATCATAAGTAACAACCGAAGATGGACCATACGCGCGGCCGAGAGGAGACTAAGGAGCATGCGACAACTGAGGGGCGACGGTTGTCGGGTGAGAAGCAAAGGGGCAGGATTCATATATATAGGTGAGAATGACTATTGTTAAGTTAGTAGTGTCGGTAAGTATGACATCACCAATAAATGATATTACAATGACGACAGTGTCGATCATTTACTTCTATAGTGTCGATCGGACGTGACCAAAATTACAACGTCACTCAGCAAACATAACAAAACATTTCAATTTTTTGCAAATGTTTCATTTTTTTGTACAATGTTTTCTAGATGATAAGCAATCCTATTTCATTTTAGAACGTATTTTATTATAAATTTTGTTGTAACTTTTAACCTACATTCAACATTTTCTTCTACTCATAACATATAGTGTCATAATGATTGGTAACCTATCGTTCTATTTGAACGAAAAACTTCATGAAAGTACTTAGAAAAATTCAAACAAAAATTTGTCAGGTTCCTAATGAAATTATAGATGAAATATCATTATATACGTCAAGAAAAAAATATTAAAGATATTGTTAAAGTTATTAGCAGTATTTATAGTGTCGGTTATCATGACGTCATCGTGTCCGACATTGTTAATCTTACTATATAAGTGGGCCTTGTCGCATCGTTCCACACTAAACCTGGTGGCCTTTTCATTTTCCGCGCGACACCGTTACGCTGTCGAATTTTTTTGCTAACCCTAAACTCGCTGCTGCTGCTCCCCTCCTGCTCCTCCAGCACCGGTCATGGCTACTTGATCGTCCTCCTTGGCTTCAGCACCAGTCGCGGCTGCGCGTCCTCCTTCGACCTTCGGTTGCGCGTTCTCTTTTGACCTCGACGCCCACCGCGTTTCTTGCTACATACGGCTGCAGTCTCCTGGCATCTCCTCTCCCCCTCACCCACTCCGGAACCCTAATGTAAGTACCCTCACCCATTCTTTCTCAGTAAGCCGCCTCCCCTTCCCCATTTCGGCAATCTGCAAACTGTAAGCCGCCTCGCCTCCCCCATTCCGGCAATCTACAAACTATAAGTCGCATCCCCTCTCACTGTTGTTCCTCTCAATTCTTTTGGCTTCGAAATGCTATATGACATTTTTTATGTATATACATATTATTTTTTTAGTTTATGGACATATTGCAAGACCTTCTTTGACACAGATAAAATTTCTGATTCCTATGTTTCTCCTATGAATTAGATCTGATTTCTGTGAAATTTTTATGCGAATCCTGTGAAATTGCTGTGTGAATAACAATGTCGGTTTGATGATGTCAGCGACTGACACTGTTATCGTATAGTGTCGGTATTGCTGACATCATCTTTGATTGACACTATTATGACACATGTCCTAAATTCTCTTGTATATAGGAAGGTTGCTATTGGTATATGACATCTGGATTATAAATATAATCTAGTATAATCAAATTGTAGGCACAATATACTTTTCAGTTGTATTTGAACTCGATGATGAAAGTGAACTAAGTGAGATGAGAGTGGTAGCATGGACCATATATATCTTACGACTTGCGATATCGGATATGTGTTGCCATATGAGTCAAGGACCTTAGAGCGTTAGAAGACTATTAAATTGGCAACCCGCACTGAGAGCAAAAGTCTTTTTATTCTGTACCCTCTTCTTTTGTTATAGCGATCATTGGATCTCTTTTATGATCTATCCAAAAACATGGGAACGCTTGGGTATTTGACTCCATTGATCGTAAGAGGAGTACAAAACACGATTTCTTGGAAGTCCTTGATGCGTAATGACCTCTAATATCATTTTAATTCTTTAGTGATCTAATATTCATAATCATGACACGATATTTCTTATCGGTGACATTCTTACAAGTTTTACATCAAGCTTGGAGGAAAACACCATCCAAAACAGAAAGAAAAAATATTGTACAAAACACATTTTCTGGTACTACTAAGTACTTGCAGTTTTAGTAATATTGTTGTATGCATTTTCACACTATATTGATAGTTGCATTTTAGTAATTACTAATTATGTTCTTAGTATTGGCAGCCAGACAAGCAGGTGCAAGAGCAAGGAAGCCAATTTGATGAAGCCACACTCAATGACATTGTATCTCGGATGATCCGCTTCATGATACATGAATTTATTCATCCAATGGGTAAATATTATGAATTTTTAGGTGATGTGTCAGCACATCCAAAACTTGCTAATTGGTGCGGAAAATATCATAATTCTAAACTAATTCGCCAAAACATTGAGGCTAGGCAGAAGAGAAAAAATGAATAAGACCGGAGTTGGCTGAGCAAATAAAATTTTAGTTGTTAATTCTATGTGAAGTATTCATGTACACGTGTAAATTAAGCTGCTATAGTGGATGAACTTGTGAGCATATGTGACCCTAAATTTTCACTTTGTGAATACATTGTCTCTGTCAATATATTTTATTAATCTGTTATTTGCATTTGATTTGTGTTATTAAGATGGCTCTTATTGAACTACATGAAAGTGTCAGATTTGTGACGTCACAAAAATTGACACCCTTAATCTAAGAAGTAGTGTCGGCCACGTGACATCATAATATATGACATGAGAGTTCTATAAATAATGTCAGAAAAATTGACATCCTTGAGACTGACACTGTTGATAGTGAGTGCATTGTCGATTGAATGACATCAACACATCCGAAACCACAGTAAAAATGTCAGTGTCGATTCCATGACACCATAATAAACGACATTGATGTTAACGTAAATCAGTGTCAGTCGTATGGCGTCAAAAGAGCAACACTGGTGTAACTAATAGCAGTGTCGGTCAGATGTATACCTGGCCAACAGGCCAGGCCCGACCGGTACGTCATGGGCCCGCTCGGGCTCAGGCCGACTTTGAGGCGGCCAGACACGGCTTGCTTAGTTCATCGGCCTGGCCCGCGGGCCAACCACTCAGGCAGGCACGGCCCGGGTGATCTGACACGGGCGAGGCCGGGCCGGCCTGAAGCATAGGAAAAAATAAATTTTATTTTTTGATAGATATTACTGAAAAAATAATTATATAATATAGAAAATTATAAATTATGAATATAAATAGATAAAATTACATATATTTTAGTATTAAATTTTAATAAAATAATAAACGGGTCGGGCGCAACGGGCCTGAGAACGGGCCTGACCAGGCCGGTCTAAATGGGTCGTGCTCATGCCGGCCCCGGCACGGCCTGGGTCGTGCCGTTCTCGGGCCTGACCAGGCCAGTCTAAATGGGTCGTGCTCATGCCGGCCCAGGCACGACCTGGGTCGTGCCTCGGGCCGACTCAGCCCGTTTGGCTGTCGTGCAGGGTCGTGCTCGTGCTGGGCCAAAAGTACAGGGCCTCGGGCCGGCCCATTTAGCCCGGTCTAGTTGGCCAGCTATAGTCAGATGATATCATGCCGTCCGACATTGTCGCTATAGTTACTTGTGCCAGTTGGGTGATATCAGGCCAACCGACATTGCTGTTTTTATTACTAGTGTCGGTCAGATGATATCATGTCTTCCGACGCTGCTTTTCTAGTTACTTGTGTCGGTCTGATGATATTATGCCCTTCGACATTGTTGTTGTTGTTACTAGTGTCAGTCAGATGACATCATGCCATCCGATACTATTGTTTTTATGGCTAATGTCGGTCTCGCTGGCATCATCTTCACTGACACTGAAGACACAACTATCAGTATCAACCAAGTGATGTCATTTGACCGACATTGATAAGTTGATTCAGTGTCGGTTTCTCTGGCCCGACATTGATTATTGTTTATAGCAGTGTCGTGTGAGGAATGTCGTATAGTTTGATCGACACTATAGAACCTTATGATCCGACTTTGAAGGGTCTTTTCGTAGTAGTGTAAGCACATATGGACCCTATAAGTTGGAACCGGGTATCTGTTTCTCGGGCGAAGCTCGACAGGTGCAACCATGGCGGCACAGGTCACCATGGTTGACCTCAGTGCTGAGCTGCCATATGAAGGTCAAAATGTGGCACATATTCCATTTACAATTCCTTCTATATTGCCATTATTCCTTATGGCGCATATCTTCTTCCACAACCAGATCTGAGTTCAAACTTGGTGTCTGAAAATCCAAGCGCATTCCATCTGCATTTAGAATCTGAACAAGAGGATGATTGTAAGGACCTTAGTGACCGAGAAGAGGAGGGTGAATGGGCACCGCACTAATTTGACTTTTCTAACTCTTTCAAAGATCTAGTGAGACAGCAAACAACTCTTAGTAGGATAGATACTAAACAAGACGAGATCAAGCTAGGGGAACTATAAGCATAACTAGAGAGTGATATATAAGGCTATGGAAGAGCTAGCTAGCAAGACAATCAAGCAAGCACCATTGATATGATAGGCACCAAAAGGTAAGTAAAGCAATCTAACAATACTAGTTGTACTAAGGTAAATGTGGTAAGTAAACAAGTAGGGAGAAGGAATGTTAAGAAATTTTTCTCAAAGTCTGGCAAGGATAGTGTTTTTTTTTAATTTTTGTTGGACCACTCCCATTAGAGACTTGGTCCATCCCACCTTTTTCAGAATGATGCTCTTCTAAGGCACGCTTCACTGCCGAAGTGAAGACATCGGTGATACCGGTTGTCTCGGATAATGCCTCCTTGCAAGAGCAAATCTCCAAAGCTCTGGTGCTCCCTCTTCGTGTCTGTTTTAAAAGGAGGATTTGAAACCGCTCCCAAACTTGATGTTGTCTTCCACATTCTTCTAGGAGGCTTTGTTTTCTTCTACATTATTCTAGGAAGCTTGGACACCGATACCTAATCAGTCTAGGCTGTCATAGACCAAGAGTAACAAGCTAAAAACACTCTTCTTAAACCTTACAAGCTCTAGAAATAGATAGATGCTCTAGCTACTCTCCTTTTAGCAATTAAGATCTCTCAAGATTCTTCCTTTGTGCTCTTCTTGATAAATATTGACTCTCAGTAAGTGATCCACTAACTTTTCTAGCTGTCGGTAACCTCTACAACAGCTCCCTAATGATTTATATAAACTGCCAGCCTAGAAATGATCGTTGGAAGCTGATGTAAAATGTTATCTGCTCTAGATCATGGTAGAAATCAAAATGTTATTCAATCTAATTCTTCAACGTACAAAATGCACAATTCATTGTAGGAAATACTAATATGTAATGCACTTATTATTTTGACGGAGCGTGCCGGTCAAATACTACCTTCACATGACATCTCTTAGGTTGGCTTTGCCTCTCTAACGCATAGGTTCTGAGATATAATTTGAATCATCGAGAAATTTAGAACCCTAGATAAATGGTTTTTACTACATAGGATTATTAGCTTTTGGCTTCAGATAGCACACGGGGAGCTTCAGGTTTTGTTTACACAATTGTTTAACAGATGCTTAGTCTCAAACTGAATTTGAAAGATCTATGAAAACCTTGATCGATGAGTTGTGGTGTAAATTACTAAAGGCTAAATATATGCTCAGTGGAGATTTATGTGAGTCCAAGGCAGATAATGGATTTCTGTTATGGAGATATTTATAAAAGGTGAATTGCCTTTTTAATTGGGGTGCTATTCATAAAACTGGATATGGCGAAAGAACTCAATCAAGGAGTGATGCATGGCTATACGATACACTCCATGCCCTAAGCTGTATAACATCTGTGAGCATAAACAGATCAAGGTTGCAATTTATATTAAAAATGAGTGGCGAGTGACCTTTCGAATGGTGATGAGTCATGGGGAAGCGAGTGAATGGAATACTCTACATACTACAAGGAGTGAATAGAGTGGAACAGAGGGATAAGGTAGAATGGCTTTGGCAAAAAAAATTGAAATTTTGTAGTACTAGTTCCTTATATGAGTTTCTTTCTAACAGTGGATTTTCTAATAGATGTGCAAAAATAATTTGGTCCAGTAAAAACTGTAAAATCCCTCTAAAAATCAGGATTTTCTTGTGGCATGCTTTCCAAAAGGAATAAGGTGCAAACTAAGCAACGGTTGAGACTTCGCAACTGAAAAGGAAGTACTCCTAAATTCTAGACCTTGTGTGAAAAGAGAAAGATGTCTTGCAACTGAAAAGGAAGGAAATTCTAGAGCTTGTGTGAAAAGAGAAAGATGTGGATCATCTCATGTTTAACTGTCTCATTGCTTTTGTTTTGTAGTGTTTTATTAGAGTTTTAGTTGGACGGACCAACCAAACTAGTTGAAATCCTTATAGGCTAACTGGCTTCTTCGACATTGGTGAACATTTGATCATCTTCATCACTGGCTCCTGGCAAGGTTTAGCATGGCCTTGTGGCATACGAGAAATAAGATGACTGTGCAATCCTGTTTTCTTACCAGACCTATGATTATTTTACTTGATGGCCTGTAATTTACAGAGATTGAAGATTATACTGAAGAGAAGAAACAATGAGACCACGTAGAAGGTTGCGAAGAAAATGCCACATCAGAAGATTCAGTTCACGTTTAAAATTTGTATGACTATTCGTCTTATAATTAGTATATTTGAAATATATAATTATATATATTTGAATAATTTTTAAAATAAGTTGAATGGTCATAATTGATGTTAGAAATAAATCGTGCTAATATTTTAAAATGAAGAGAGTTTGTTCTATTGCTATGCTGTTAAGGCTTTTCCTTTTCTCTAAAAAAAACATTTGGCTTCAGATGAAAGAAAAAGATGCAACATGGCAAGAAAAAAAATTTAGGGGGCAATAGCTGATGGTCCTCTTATTTTGAAGAAGCCAAATATTTCCGTCATATTTCATCAAAGCCACTCATTTGGACTCTGCAAGCCTAGGTCTTGTTTGGCACAGCTTATTTTCAGCTTATTCATAGAAATAAGTAAAAGCTGTGTCAAATAGCAAATTTATTTTACATTTTATTAGTTCAGCAGCTTCTCAGAATAAATTAAACAGCAATTTATTTTTCAGCTGCTTTTCATCAGCTAAAAAAATAAGCTATTTTTTTATTAAGTTTCAGCTATACCAAACAGAGCGTAAACAAGCAAATATCTCCATTCACTCAGGACGCAAGGAAAACAACACTGACACGTGGGATCGACACTGCGGCGGGTACCCCACCCGTCGGTGAGCACAGCTCTCCTGAGGTTTTTTTTTTTTTTTGAGATAGCTCTCCCGGGCCCATTGGCGGCCGGATAAAACGCGGCGACCACACACAAGCAAATGACCGCCGCCATTACTAGTCTCGTCTCGTGTCATCTCTCCCCCCTCCCCTTTTTGTCCTCTTCCTCTCCCCCGCCACCGCGCACGAACTCCAAAGCCCGCGCAACCGCCCACGGATGGCGCCGCCGTCGGACACGCCAGCGCCGTCGCGCCTCGCGGTGCTCCTCGCCCACCTCCTCCCGCACGCCACCGCCCGCCTCGCCAGCGCCGAGCGCCGTGGGACTGCGGCAACCGCCGCCGCGGAGGCGGGGGCGGGCCCCTCCGCGTCCCCT
>BCLG01000639.1:12320-30174 GCA_001602295.1 Zoysia matrella | reverse complement strand
CGCCACCGCGCACGAACTCCAAAGCCCGCGCAACCGCCCACGGATGGCGCCGCCGTCGGACACGCCAGCGCCGTCGCGCCTCGCGGTGCTCCTCGCCCACCTCCTCCCGCACGCCACCGCCCGCCTCGCCAGCGCCGAGCGCCGTGGGACTGCGGCAACCGCCGCCGCGGAGGCGGGGGCGGGCCCCTCCGCGTCCCCTTGCGCCTCCAACGGCCGAGACGGCGGGGAGGGTGAGGGAAAGCCCTCGGGTGGCGAACGCTGCGTGTTCTGCAACATCGTGGCGGGCTTGTCCCCGGCCTTCAAGGTTCGCTCTCTACACGCGTGTTTACTGTTCCAGGCCGCGGTCGTTGCGAGACGCGGTTCTCCTCCGCTTGTTCCATTTCTCCTCCCTCCGCGACTGTCGTTGAGTAGTTAGTGGTGTTCGAATTTCCTCCCTGATGATGTCTGCGTCCGCGTGCATCAGGTGCCGATCGATGAACTCTAATGCCTAATTGACGAAACTGGTTCTTCTGTGCTGCATTTTGTAGCTCTACGAGGACGACACGTGCTTGTGCATCCTGGATGCTAAACCGCTGACGCCTGGGTAAGTGCGTGAACCCGTTCTCGTTTGTGTGCTTGATTTCGTTGAGTTACGGGAGTAGTGGTACACACTGGTCAGTGGTCACTATGGAGCAGATAGTGGCGTGTTGCAATTTTCACTTGGATTTCGATTCTGTTTGAGATCACTGCAGTGGATTTTCATAAATTGTACGCGTCAAATTTGTCTTGCTTTGTTTGCTGCGTTTTATTAATGTGGATTTACAGAAAAGTGAAAAATGATACTCTGCACAGAATTCATATGCACATGAGAGAGACGAGAGATGATTCAGTTTCAAGGATAGTTGCGTCATTCTGTCATATTTATTCCATTATGACATGATCCTTGTTTGTATATAATTTTTGTCCACAGTTCAGTTTCTTTCAAAATCATCCCAACCTTTGCTCTTGGAATAAATAAATCATCCCAGCCTGCTCAATTGATAGGTTTTACGTGGGTACTACTAGTACCTTTAGTTCTTCACGTAATAAAGATGTACATACACTACGTTGGCATAACTAGGTCTGGATTTTTTTTTGGTATTTCGATACTCCTGATGCAATAGGATGATATGAGTAATTCCTAATGTGAATAATGTTATATTTCTGTTGTTTGATCATTTTCCAGTCTACTAAGACAGACTGTAACTCTTATAGATCATAGATTTCATGATTTAAGTCGATCAAATCCATAAGTGGTTGTGGTAACTATTATACCATAGGAAACCTTTATGGTTTAGCTTTTTGTGGATTGTTTGTTGTCATATGATCGTTTTTTATTATGCAAGAAAAGCACTCTCGCGCCCTCAATTTGTTATCTTAGATAAGAGCCAGATTAGCATGTTGTTTTTTCCGATTAGTGCTACATGTTAATCTTGTAATACAACCGAGGTTGGAATAAGGGGTTCCAGGACGGTCTCTGCCACTGTATAGTCTTGTGGATCATCTAAAATATGTCCTAAAATACTAGTTGTGCTCTATATGGGTGAAATATCTTTTGCATGGTATTATAATTTTTATTCAGTGCATCTCTAGGTGTATGTCTAGATCTTTTTTATACTTTTTTCTGGAATGTCTTTTAATTGATGGTTTAACATGTAGAAGAGCTGCATATCGTTTCATTAAAAATAAAAAAGGGGCTAGTGCTACCTGTAATATGATTTATAATGCATCTAAAATAGCATGTCCTTTTTGAACTACCACCATGGGGAAAGATATATCTAAAGTTGGAACATGTACATCCATCTTGACTACTTGAACATAATTGTGTTTGTTGTCAATCAAGTAAGTAGTGGAGGACAGTATCCTTTTTGGGGCACCAGTCAAACCCTTCAAGCGAACATTATTTGTTTACTCTCATGTAAGGATTTAAGGGCATGCCTACTGTTTTATTTTGCTGATGTGGCAATTCTGGGCAGTCATGGCAATTGACTGCTTAAGAATTTCTTCTTATAATTACTGCTATTTATCTTAGTTCATACTGCTTATTGCATAGCTATAATACCATTTTTAATGAAATAAATACTTACATCATATTTAACCATTTAACTCTTAACTAATTATCACCATTTTCCTTTTGTACATGATAGGCACTCCCTGATCATTCCCAAAAGCCATTATCTATCACTGCAAACAACACCCCCACCTGTAAGTTCTGTTTACTGTTCCAAGACTGATCCATTTTCTTATGGGATCGTTCTAATTATAGTCCATTGTAATCTTTGTGGGAATTTCGTTTTCTTTAATTATAATAAGACCTACATTGGGTTGAAGTGTCGATCCACACCTGCGTTGGGATGGGTGTGTGGATCCTCACCTGCATTGCAAGGGGAGAGTGGATGCTTTTGATGTTTTAATTCAGATTTCACTAGGACATCTGGAGATGTGGAAGCATCAGCAGATGTTTCAATGACATCTGGAGATTTCTGAGAAAATATCATGCCTACCAATTTATTGCAAAAAATAATTATATCCAGAATTTTGCAAAACATGTTCCTTCTGCTCTTCTACTTGAAAGAAAAAAAATCCTGTTACGGAATAACTGGATGGAATGGTACCCACATTGGGGGGGGGGGGGTACATATGTTAATACAAAAAGCAAACCGTACTAAAGAAGAATTAGAATAATGTAGTTCATTATTTGGATGCTTTTTTTTTGCATATCATCGTTCTGAATACAAATTAAATGTATGTCATATTGCATTACAATACCTAGAGACTACCTTTGCTGTTTTCACCTTTGAATAACTTTTTTTAATGATATACATCAAATTGTATAATTCACTGGAAATTTTATGTTACTTGTTTCGTTCAGTTCACTGCAATGTGGGCGGATTCTTTAGGTTAATATTTTGTTTTTTTTTAACCCAGGTACTAGCAGCTGTCTGCTCAAAACTGCCACTGTTGAGTACTGCAATCATGAAAGCTACTCAATGTGGTAGGTGGAGTACAACTTTACTGGTTTCTTGTTTTGTTCAAAATCAAATACTGAGGCGGTTAGATAGCTATCACACTATCCTCTGATAGTTATCATTTTGCTTGTTAAAACTACCACATATCAAAAAGTAGACGTCCTTTAATCATTATAAGTCTGCGCCTGTATGTTTTTTTTTGGAATTTCTTATTTCTTCTTGTTGCAATCGTAATAAGATAGTGCTGTACTTTGCCCTGAGTTTCTCTTTTGAAGTTCTTGTATTTATTCCTCCATTACTTCTTTTTTTTTAAACAAATAAATATTTTATTTTCCAGTTATGGAGGAACAAATCCTAGGATATCTTCCTATAAGGAAGATGAAAAAATGTTTTCTTGTTCTATTGTGTGGATAACATTACACATGCATATTTAATCTTTTTGTGTGTGATTCAGGTAGTGTTTTTAGGCAAAGAATGAATTGCTGGAAATATTCTCTATCTTAGACATTCATATACACCCGTTCACTTTTGCGTTTTTATATCTCCATATCCCACACGAAGTATTTTTCTCATCTTGGCTTTTACCGAGTTAAATGTAGCCTTGTGGTCTGGCTTCTAGAAAAAGCACAATAATAATTTTGGATACCAATAATACAAGTTCAGATTCCTTTTAACCATTTACCCAAAGTGCACTTTGAATTGCACATGTTTATGTTGGTCGCATCTAAAATTTGTGATTTTCTGTTTACCTGCTTAGCTGCTGACTTTGGATACGTTGCAATATTCTCTTTCATCTGTACTGTTTTTGATTTTTTTTTTCCTTTTGTGTTACTTGATCACTATTGCAGTTATAATATGCTGAATTGATGTACCCCATATATTTGGATGAATCCTACGAACACCCTCTCGTACTTTTTGGGTCATGCATTGATGTGTCCAATGTGCTACAATGCTACTACAGTGTTGACTCCTTAATCGTGTTACAGACAGCTTGCTCATGTTACCACTTTATATGGGCATATTACTTTGGTTGCTGAATAGTGTTTCTTTATGCAGATGCATTCAATGTGCTAATCAACAATGGAGAGAAGGCAGGGCAAGTTATATTCCACGTGAGTATATACTTTTTTTTTTATATGTTCATATTAGCTACATTAGTAATTAGTCTTTTAAGAGTGATTTTATTGCAGACTCATATCCACATCATTCCCCGTAGCAAAGATGATGACCTGTGGTCTTCAGAGGTATCAAAAGATTTGTCTCACTGTCCATTGATGCCTTAGAATGCTATCTAGCTTTTGTAAATAATAAACTAGGGGCATTTTGTTCATATTTTATACTGATACCAAAGTTTTCAACATTGTTGCAGACCTACTCGAGGAACCTCATTTCGTATGGCCAGGAAACTAAGAATCTTGTTGACAGAATCAAGGAAGTTCTCTCGTCTACCCCTAAAGACTGCAGCAGCAGTGTAACACCATCCACGACAAAAGAACTTTGAAGCAACTCAACGAGACTGTAGATAACAAATTCAAAGCCTTTTTTTTTTCTTTTCTTAGCTTGAAGAGCATCGCTGGGAGATGAATTGATGTACAGATTTATCTGAGTCGCACCTCAAAAATTTTGCTAGTAGCTTGTTAAGTACGCGTCCTTAAAAAGAAAATGCAGTAGATCTGGAGGTCATGGTTGACATTTGATAGGACAGGAGTGCATTATCTGAAGAATAGTAAAAACTTGTGGTAGGTAATGGAATTTAGAATTAGCAAATGTGTGCCAGTCGTAGATGGTGGATTCCCACCTGCATATTGTTGTGATCATTTGAAAACCTACTGAGGATTTTGGAAATAATAATGGTACATATGGTGGAGAAATGAAGCAGATGATATCAGAGTAGTGCTGCTTCAAGAGGTTGTTTGTCCTCTGTTTCTGGTATTATCCGAATTTGAAGTGCTTTTACCTTACGGTTTTAACTGTTGTTGTCAGCGCGATCCACGCATTGTAATGTGCTGCTGTTTTTAGCAGGAAGTTCCAGTTATATTATACACCGATACTTATATACTCCTTTCGTTTTTTAATTGAGATTGTCGTTGACTTTTAAATTTAACTTTGACTATTCATTTTATTTAAAAATTTTGTTCGGATGTGTAAAATTTTAAGTTGTGATTCAAATAACTCAAATGATGAATCAAATTATATCAAAATATATAAAATTTATCAAATTTTTTTAAATAAGATGAATGGTTAAAATTGAATTAAAAGTTAACGGCCACATCGATTAAAGAATGGAGGGAGTAAGTCTATGGTAACAGGATTAACGTGCTTTGTACGTATGCCTGTAACATGTTAGTCAAGTGCCAGTTGGCTGTTGATATTGTTTTGGAGTGGCCCTGGTTTAGTTGTACGTATGTCTGTGTTGAAGATGGAAGCGTCTTCACATTCAATATCGCTTCATCTGTCCGATGTTTTCTTATTGTCTTAGAGCCTCAAAACTTTTCACCATTACTCAGAAGTTTAAGAGCTCCTTGGAAAAGGTAAGATATTCATATGAATTGTATAGAAATTTCACATAATTTTTCGTTAATTTCAAAGGAGGCCTAAGTTTGTGATACTCGCAATGGTTGCACACATGCTGATGCTCCGAAGCCATTTTTTTCAGCTGTAATGCCTACGATATGTAGTAATGAGGAACTACAAACAATTTGACACTACACAAAATGACAAAAGAAATGATAAAAGTAAGAACTAACCGTGCCTACAAAGGTGGGAAGCTATAGCTTCATATGTAGGCCACACGAGCTTAAGGCTTACACATCATCAACCAAGCCACAATTTACGTTACGTCACACAAATCGCATGATGAGCTTTTAGAGGCTAAACTTGACAATGACAGATCTGAAAACATAATATTTTGGTATACACGAATCTATTATAGAAACATTGACTATGGAGAATATAGGGTCTGTTCGGAGGCCTACTAAAGTTTGCCACACCGTAATTTTGACGCACCAAAAGTTCAGCAAAGAAAACGGCACCACAAGTTTGGCAAGTTTTGGTGTGAAAAATGAACAATGCTTTTTCTTAATGTTCCATTGTTATTCTGGTCGTTTTTGTTAGAATATTTGGAAATATTCCAAATAACAATTCCATATAAATTCCAAAGACCCACTCAAATATGGAAGTAGAATATTATGTTTATCAATTCTTGGTAAGCAACTATTTTTGTAATGGCAGGCTGATTACTATATTTGTATAAATATAAATGGTAAGTTGATTATTATATATATATATGCTGTTATACATGGCAGGCTGATTACTATATATGTGGACGCATTTGTGTATAAATAGAGGGACGAAACGTCGTTCAGAGCACACAACCATTCTCACATTCTTCTCTGTCTGAGTGTTGAGCTGCTTTGTCTTTCTCACCCATTGTTGACGTGCCATCGACGCCAGGAGAGTAGGTCTCCGAAACTCACGTCGCTTTGTGTCCCTGCACAAGGTAGGAGCTGTATAAGGTTTTTGAAAGCGTCTTCATAACTGCTTGTTCTTCGTCTGCTTCCCCTTCGACACTATTTGACTGCTTTCTCTTCGCCATTGATCGTCTGCTGCATCTACATCGACAGTCTGCTTCGTCTATTATTTGTGTCACCAATCTCAATGTAAGAATGACATATCTTTGTATGTATTTCTGATATTTATGTTTATTCTGTTACTAGCACCAGAGAGGTCACGATTGCTTCGACAAATTTAGACCGTAGTGCTAGTATACATCATACTAGTATTCTAGGTCTCGCTATATTTAACCTTTTCCTAATTGCTGAAATTAATTTAATCATCACTAAAATGCAATTATTTCCAACAGTTTTGAACTTTGTTGCTAGTTTGAACCTGCACCGCTGCTTACGGATCGACTAAAAGATTGTTAACCATAAGACCGGGAGTCTCTTTGGTGTGCACCAGCGGCAGACCCCCCTCCCCCCCCCCCACCCCACCCCACCAGTGGAGCTAGTTCCGCCGCTGGTGTGCACTATCACCTCAGCTCCCAGTGATTGCCTCTGGACATCAAGGTAGTGATTCTTTTGATCAAACATAAACTGGTCTCAGATGAGCAACCTGCTCAAGTTCACTCGGAAGAATTGGGCCCTCAAAGGGATGAGGGGTTACAATTATTCGTCAGCTCCTCATCCTCATCGGCTGGCATTGTATCTGCCATCCAAGAGCACAAAACATACACTGGGGCTATCCAAAACCTGCCTTCCTCATCTAGATCGTGCCCATGCTTGATAATCAGGCTATGGGGTACATCCAAAGGATCACCTATGAGCACCTTGACTAACTCCGGCACTACTAGTGTCGGCGTTCTGACCACCGACACAGTGAATAAACGATCGTGGAGGTGGTGTGCCTTCGGACTCTGAAGGGCCCAGTCTGAGGAAGACTCGGAGAGATTTTTTACCTGGTTCGGGCCACCCCGAACGGTGTAATACCCTACGTCTAGGGAGCGGATTATCTCGAGGACAATGTTACAAGACGGGATCCTCTCTTCATGGGAGGACCCAGAACGTGGGTGAATGGGGGGCTTGCTCGGAAGGATGCAAGGATCCCCGGGTTCTAATGGAGCTCGTATTTGTCTTTCGTGTGTTTGTGGCTGTTGCTTGCGGTGGTGTTCGACCGTTGTTTCTATCGTTCTCTGGGCCTCCCTTTATATGGAAAGGGCCCTGGGGTTACAGGTAATGGGCCCTACACGATCCTGTCGTCTCGCCGACAAGTGGGCCCTCCCGTCGTTGTCGCCATCATTTCGTTCCGTCTAGGCGTGGTCATGACCCGTCGCGTCATGCGCAGCGGCGGATACAGTGATGCTCGTCCGACACCACTGTGCTGGCTACAGTGCTATCCCGTCATGTCTGGCAGCCGTCGCAGCTTTTTGCTGGAGTGTTGCCGTGGTGAATCTCATCCCATCCCGTCGAGACGGATGGCAGCTGGTCATCAGAGTAAATGTACCATAACGCGGTACCTACCTCCTAGGGGTCGCTCCCCGAGGGTCGATTCCCGGAGGCCGGGGTCTTCGCGCCCCTACGCGACCAAGACATGGCTGCCGTAGGTCGCCGCTGGGGGGTTGGAACCCGCGCCGCCCGACCCTCGACCTTTACCCGTCGGAGCGCGATCTGTTGGGTACCCGGGGTACGTGATCCCGACAGTAGCCCTCGAGCCCGACGCCGTTTGAGATCTCTGATTGAGGTGGTGTCAGGCTGGTCGTTCCCGAGGTTTGTCGTGTTCCTACGGGTGCACGCGAGCGCGCCCGTAGGGCGTAGCCCCCGAGCCCTCGAGCGACCCAGAGGGTCGGTCGTGGGCTGAATCGTTACGCGGACCACTATTCGTCGATGGTTGATCGTATCGGAACCGCTCCGCCGGGTCGACGCCCGGATCTAGGGGCGATCCGGAGAATCGGCTAAGCGTCGTGCCGATGGTTAAGGTCGGACCGAGATCGGTCCCGGTCCTTACGCTCGGTAGGGCATCTGGAGAGCCGGTTTTGAGGTGCTGTCCATGGTCGGCGTCCGATTGTTTGAATTGGCCTGGTGGCCTCGGCTGTCGATCAGCCGATCGCAAGGGGTTTAGCTGTTGGGCCAGCCCCCGAGCCTTGAGATGATCCGGGGGGCCGACGGGGCAGTGCCGATGTTCGGCGTCGGACCGAAGCTGGCCTCGGTTTCTTCACTCCACGAGATGACTGGAAAGGGCCGGTTTCGACGCGGTCATTGCCCATGAGCGTCGCCTCGCCTAGGCCAAGACCATGATCAGCGTACGATCGTTCGGATTGGCCCGGGGGCCTCGGCTGTCGGTTAGCCGACCGTTAGGGGTTTCGCTCTGAGTGCACGCATCGTTCCGACCTTCGAGGTCGGGCCGAGGTCGTTCTCGGTCTTTCGTTTGGTAAGACGCCTAGGTCGGACCGGTTCGATGTGGTTCCTGCCCATGATCAGCGGCGCGTCTAGGCCTGGCCGTGATCAGCGCCTGAGCGTCTGGTTTGGCCTGGCGGCCCTGGCTGTCAGTCAGCCGAACGTGGGGGGCTTCGTTCGGTCGCCTCCCCTCCTTCGAATCCGCCGTTACGGTTACGGGGATCGGACGGCTCCCGTGCCTCCACACGGAGGGCAATCGGGCCGCCCAGGAATTTGAACCGTCGGCCGATCCGGGCGGTTGATTTGAATTTCATCGGACAGTGTCGTGGGTGCGGCGGTTCGCACGCCCACGTCATGTCGCCTGCCGGACGTGTTCTGACGACCATCTTGTCGGAGTAATTGTTACCGTTTCGTCTGCGGCGGAGACGGCAAGATTCGGCCTGGGCCCGCCCGTCGGCGGCTCGTGGGCAAACCGCTGGGGTGCGTCTTGGGGCGCGACCCTTCGATCGAGCAGTTACTCCTCGGCCGATCGTGGGAGGCGCTGTAACTGCTCGAGTCCTTTAAAAGGAGGAGCGCGGTAACTTTGAGCTTTCAACCGGCTTCCTCGTTTTGTCTTTGTCCTTTACGCAAGAGGTCGTTAGCTCCGCTCTTCATCGTAGCGTCGCTAGGTTCGGCGATCGTCGTAGTTCGCGCTTTCGTCGCTGTCATCTGAAAAATGTCTGAGTGGGAGCCATCGTGCGTCAACGACGCTCTGCTCGAGAGATGGACCACCGTTGGGATGGTCCCGCCGCAGGAGTCGGCGGGCTGGGTGGCCGGCTACGGCCACGTCGTGCCCGCGCCGCCACTAGGGAAGATCGTCAGCTTCCTGGCGTACCACGAGCGCGGGCTGGGGCTGTCGGTCTCCAGTTTCTTCCGTGGGGTCCTCAACCAGTACGGCGCCCGGCTTCACCAGCTGGCGCCGAACGGGGTCCTCCACGCCACCGTCTTCGTCACGCTTTGCGAAGTGTATCTGAGGATTCGGCCGAGCCTCCTGCTGTGGAGGTATTTCTTCCTCGCCAGCCTCCAAACGTCGAAGGAGACGGGGGTTGGGAGATGCATCGGCGGTGTCAGCATCATGCTCCGGACTCGAGAGTCTCAGGAGTATATCGAGGTCGACCTGAAGACTTCGTTGAAGGGCTGGCGGGGGTCATGGTTTTATATCGACAACGCCGGCCCCCAGCTCTTGGCCTTCGAAGACCTGGTGCCCCGGGCGACGGGGTCTTGAAAGTCGAAGCTTTCGGCGGGAGTTTGAGATGATCCGACCTCACCTGGAGGCCATTCGGCGCCTCCGGAACCAAGGACTGACCGGAACAACGGTCTTCGGTGTTGCTGTGCGTAGTCGAATCATGCCGCTGCACCGTCGGGTGCATAGCCTCGAAGAGTACGAGGGGCCAGACGACAAGACCTGCAAAGTCCGCGGCCGGCCTTTCTCCGACAAGGGAGTCCTGGCCCGGACCTCGGCCGTCTTCAAAGATGCCGAGAGCGGCCTTAATCGGGGGCCGCGTCCCCTCGACCGGGACCATCGTCAGCTGGTAAGCGCAGGTTCTTTCGTTTGGGTCATAGTTGTTTGCAGGAGGCTGATTTTGGTGTCGTTCAGGGTCCGCCGGTGGCCGCGATCGCTGGTGGGGCCGGGACCAACTCTGCTGCGACGCCGACTCTGCGGAGGGTCGAGCCCAACCCTACGACGGCGCCGGAGCCGAGGAGGACCGGCCGGAAGCGGAGAGCAAAGGCGGGCTTCCTGGACTACTTGTCCAGGGGTGCGGGAACCGCCACCTCTCCCGCGAAGCCGGCGGCGAGGTCGCCTTGTAGCTCAAGGGCCGAGGGAGGCTCATCGGCGAGCCAAGGCTCGACCGCCTTGGCAGTGGCGATCGCCGCTGCCGCTGCCGAAGAGTCGGACCCTTTCGAGGGTCTGAGCTCTTCCTCTGAGGAGCAGGAGCAGGGGTCGGCCGCGAAGAAGGCGAAGGTCGGCCCCTTGGAGGCGGTGGCCGTCAGCTCCGGGAGTACTGTGGACACCCCACCTCGTGCGGCCGAGGCGGCCATGGCGGAGCCTGCTCGAGCCGCACCCACAATTGCCTCTCTGCCGAAGGGCCAGACTCCGCGCCGTCCAACCATCTGGATCCGGCGTCGGTCAGCGAGGTAAGGCTCTTGCTCCTTTATCTTCGCAACTTCGCTCGTCGGCTAACTGTTTTGTGAGCAGGGGTCCGATGACGCTCGGGGTGCCGCAGGGTGCCGGTACCCTGACGCCAACGGGTGGTCCGTCGGCCCTCGGGTCGGACGTCGAGGCCAGCGATGGGGGCGAGGCCAACAGGTGGTCCTCCACCAACACGCCGAGGGGGCCCGCTCGACCCTGGAGTTCACGCTGCACATGACGAAGGATGAGCGCGACCGTGCCTTTGAGCAGGTCGACCTCCTGAAGTCGGAGCGGGTGGTGCTCCAGTCTGAGGTCGAGCAGGCGGCGACGGACCTTGGTCACACGCGCGAGGAGGCGGCCAAGGTCCAGGATGAGCTCTCGGCGGCTCAAGTTCAGAACGAGCGTCTGCGAAAGAGCCTCGACCGGGCAGGGCAGGCCGCTGAGGCTGCTGCGAAGGAGCGGGACGGTAAGGGTCGGCCTCTCCTTGTTTGCTCTGGTTTCTGATCTCCCGCTAATGTTTCGTAATGCAGAATTGGCGGGCGAGGTCCAGACCCTAAGGTCGACGGGTCTGAACCTCCTTGGGGGGTTGTACTCCGGAGTGCCGGACTCTGTCCCGACGGTGCTCTGCAGCAGCTCCCGAAGATCGTCTCCAATGTCATGATGAGGGCGCTGGAGGACGGGTCCTCGACAGCCTTGGCCCTGGTCCGCTCTCACTACCCGGATGCGGATCTCGGCAGGGTCATCGAGGGCTTCGCGTCGGGCTACTCGGACGAGCAGCGGGACGCGATCTCGATGGAGACGCTGGAGCCGAGGGCGATTCGGGCCGTTTCCCTATGTATAGGTCCAAATATGCAAACTGTCATTGTATTAATAAAGAGTATCGCTCAAACAATATTGTTCGAGAAGTTTTGAGTTTGAATGTGAATTTTCGACCCTCCTTCGCATGCTGCGTCTGCTTTTCGCGTCCCCTCCGGCATCAATCAAACGAATGGGCCGAATATAGCTCGTAAGGTCAGGTGTCGGGCCCGATACAGCCGTAGAGCTTCATCAGCTCCTGATTCGTAGATAGCTTAGCCACGAGGAGGCTTCGAACGAAAGATGCGCGCGAAGTGTCGTTTGAGGGTCACCCGCGAGTTTGGCGCGGATCGGGGGTCCGACCCCAAGGACACAAAGAGGCGGAAGAACGAGTTAACGGGGAGCGGCGCCCCGGCGCTAAAAATCGATAAACGCTGAGCAAAAAATGAGGTTGATCGTTTCGACACTGGCTAGGGTGTAGGTAAGTAGCCCTCGAGTGCGGGGAGTGGCCGGGTCGGCTAGGGCTCGCACCCCAAAACGAAAAAGGAGAGCGGAATCACAAAAACTTAGCTGTTTTTATTAGGTGTAGAACCGTCGGAGGTTCTCGATATTCCACGCGTTCGCAAGTTCCCGACTGTCCTCGGTTGCCAACTTGTAAGCGCCGGGCTGTAGGACGTGCTTGATTACAAAGGGTCCTTCCCAAGGGGGCGACAACTTGTGCTGGTCAGCTTTCGCTTGCACCCTTCTCAGCACAATGTCTCTGACATTGAGCGCCCGATCTCTGATGCGTCGAGCATGCAGTCGCCGTAGACTTTGCTGGTACTTCGCGGAGTGCAGGAAAGCGATCTCGCGCGCCTCTTGCAGCTGGTCGAGGCCGTCCTACAACGTGGCCTGCGATCTCTCCTCATCGTAGGCTCGGACTCGCGGAGAGTCGTAGTCGAGGTCGGTCGGTAGCATCGCTTCCGCCCCGAATGTCGTGAAGAATGGCGTGAACCCGGTGGTTCTGTTGGGGGTCGTTCGCAGACCCCAGAGGACCGACGAGAGTTCATTCACCCATCGTCCCGCTGCCCTTCTGACGGAGTCGTAAATTCGTGGCTTCAGGCCTTAGAGTATCATCCCATTGGCCCGTTCGACCTGTCCATTCGTCCTTGAGTGTGCCACGGAGGCGAAGTCCAGGCGAATGTGATATTCACCGCAGAATTCTCGGAATTGCTGACCGGTGAATTGCGCGCCGTTGTCGGTGATTATGGTGTTCGGGACCCTGAACCGACATATGATGTTGCGGATAAACCCGACCGCCCAGGTTGAGGTGATGTTGAGCGTCGGCTCGGCTTCAATCTACTTGGTAAACTTGTCGACGGCGACGAAGAGATGGGTGAAACCGCCGGGCGCTCTCTTGAATGGTCCGAGGATATCGAGCCCCCAGACGGTGAAGGGCCAGGTGATCGGGATCGTCTGGAGCTCTTGTGCCGGCAGGTGCGTCTGTCGGGCATAGAACTGGCAGCCCTGGCAAGCTCGGACGAGCTTTTGGGCGTTGGCCAGTAGAAGCCTTGTTGAAAGGCTTTGTCGACGAGGGTTTTGGACCCGGCATGATGACCACAAATGCCTGAGTGGATATCGTCGAGCAGGTGCATGCCCTGCTTCTGAAGGATGCAGCGCTGCAAAATACCACTCAGACTTCGCTTGTAGAGCTCGTCGTCTGAGATGACGTATGCCTTAGCTTGCCGCAAGACCTTCCGGGCTCCGTCGGGGTCGGCCGGGAGAGTGCCGTCTTGTAGGTAAGCGAAGATGTCGCGAGACCAATCGGGGGCGACCGCCATGATCTCTGCTCCTGGTCCGAGGGTCAGCTCGTTGCTCGGACCTTCGACGAGTGGTTTCTCCGTGATTCTGATGGAAGGCTTGGGGAGCACTTCGAGGAAGACACCGTCGGGACGTTGCTCGGACCTTCGACGAGTGGTTTCTCCGTGATTCTGATGGAAGGCTTGGGGAGCACTTCGAGGAAGACACCGTCGGGAACCGTTTGGCGTTCCGAGCCCATCTTGGCGAGGGCGTCCGCAGCTTCGTTGTCCCGACGTAGAACGTGATGGAGTTCGAGTCCATCGAACTTGTACTCGAGCTTGCGAACTTCTTGGCAGTAGGCTTCCATCTTCGGGTCTCGGCAGCTGGAAGCCTTCATGACTTGGCCAACGACCAGCTCAGAGTCGCCTTTGACGTAGAGGCGCTGCACGCCGAAGGTGGTGGCCATTCGTAGGCCGTGGAGGAGCGCCTCGTATTCGGCTGCATTGTTGGAGGCTCGGAACTGCAGCTGCAGCACGTATCGGAACCTGTCTCCCTTTGGGGAGATCAGAACGACCCCAGCCCCCGCGCCTTTGAGCTTGCAGGATCCGTCGAAGTACATGGTCCAGCACTCGGCGCTGTCGGAGGCTGACGGCTCTTGAGCTTCGGTCCATTCGGCGACGAAGTCGGCCAGGACCTGGGACTTGATGGCCTGCCGAGGGATGAAAGCGATGTCGAGCCCCAGGAGCTCCATAGCCCACGTAGCGAGGCGTCCGACTGCGTCCCTGCCACCGACGATTTCCCCGAGGGGGAAGCTGGTGACGACGTGGACAGGATGGCTCGTGAAGTAGTGTCGTAGCTTGCGGCTCGTGATGAGGACGGCGTAGATCAGCTTCTCCACTTGGGTGTAACGAGTTTTGGTGTCGGCCAATACCTCGCTGACGAAGTAGACAGGCCGCTGTATAGTCAGAGCCCAACCCTCCTCGTTTCGCTCGACGACGAGGACGGTGCTGACGACTTTTGAGGTCGCCGCGATGTAGAGGAGGAGGGTCTCCCCTTGGGTCGAGGACGTGAGCACCGGCGGCGATGAAAGCAGGGTCTTGAGCCGGTCGAAAGCCTCCTGGGCCTTGGTGGTCCAGGTGAATCGCTCCGCTTTTCGTAGCAGCCGATAGAAGGGCATCGCTTTCTCGCCGAGTCTTGAGATGAAACGGCTAAGGGCCGCCAAGCATCCGGTCAGCTTCTGGATGCCTTTTACGTTGCCGATTGGCCCGAGTTTGAGGATCGCGGAGATCTTCTCGGGGTTTGCTTCGATCCCCCTCTCGGAGATGACGGAGCCGAGCAGCTTGCCCGAGGGGACCTCGAAAACGCATTTTTCAGGATTCAGTTTGATCCGATAGCGTCGGAGGTTGGCGAATGTCTCCTCTAGGTCCTGGATGAGGTCAGAGGTCTGACGGGTCTTGAAGACGATGTCATCGACGTAGGCCTCCAAATTCCGACCTAGCTGGTCATAGAAGCACTTCTGCATGCAACGCTAGTACGTGGCCCCCACGTTCTTCAGCCCGAATGGCATGGTGATGTAGCAGAAGGACCCGAAGGACGTGATGAAGGACGTGGCCGGCCGGTCGGACTCGCACATAGAGATCTGGTGATACCCAGAGTAGGCATCAAGGAAGCTCAGGGTTTCGCACCCGGCGGTCGAGTCCACCACCTGATCGATGCGCGGGAGAGGGAAGGAGTCCTTTGGGCAGGCCTTATTGAGATTCGTGTAGTCAACGCACAACCTCTATTGTCCGGTCTTCTTTCTCACCATTACAGGGTTGGCTAACCACTCGGGGTGGTAGACCTCTTGAATGAACTTAGCCTCGAAGAGCTTCGTCAATTCTTCCTCGATGGCTCGACGCTTCTCCTCGTCAAAACGTCGGAGTTGCTGCTTGACGGGCCGAGAGCCCGCGATGATGCCGAGGGAGTGCTCGGCGACTTCTCTCGGGATGCCGGGCATGTCCGACGGTGCCCAGGCGAAGACGTCCCGATTCCAGATGAGAAAGTCGACGAGTGTGCTTTTCTATTCGCCGGGGAGCGCTGTTCCGACCCTGGCCTCCTTGGAGGGGTCGGTGGGGTCGAGAGCGACCTCCTTTGAGTCGTCGGCGGGTTTGAATGATGTTGACGACTTGGGTTTGGAGTGGGGCGCTGGGTCCGACCCTTCAGTTTTGCGGATTGCGTCCAGTCGGGCCGGGCCTGATTTGGCGGCGGCCAGCTCGAAGCTCTCCTGCTCACAAGCCAGGGCATGTTGGAAGCGCGAGGAGACCGTGATGACGCCCTTCGGCCCGGGCAGCTTCAGCTTCAGGTAGACGTAGTTGGGGACGGCCATGAACTTCGCGTAACATGACCGACCCAGGATGGCGTGGTAGGCGTCGGTGAAGTCCACCACCTCGAAGGTGAGCGATTCGGTCCGAAAATTGCTCCGGTCACCGAATGTGACTGGGAGCGTGATCTGACCAAGGGGCGTCGCGTAGCCCTCGGGGATGACTCCGTGAAACGGAGCGTGGGTCGGACGGAGGTCGGCCTCCGTCAGCCTCATCGCCCGAAAGGCGTCGGCATAGAGGATGTTGAGGGCGCTCCCTCCGTGCATGAACACCTTTAACAGGCGCACGGAGCCAATGATGGGATCGAGCACCAACGGGAGGCGCCCGGGTTGTGGGACGTGATCCGGGTGGTCGGCCCGATCGAATGTGATCGGGCCTCGGACCACTTGAGGTAGCGAGGAACCACGGGGTTGGCAGCGTTGACCTCGCGCCATGTCCTCTTCTGGCGGCCGCGAGATTCGCAGTAGGCCACGGGGCCGCCGAAGATCATGAGGCAGTCCTCTGGTTCGAAGAAAGCCATTCCCTCGTCTTCCTCGGTGCCCTTGGCCTGAGGGTTGGTCTTGGCTGCCGAGTAGCCGGCCTGGGGTTCGCTCCTGAAGAACCTCCTTGCTAGGTGGCAGTTCCGGAGGGTGTGATTGACCGGCATAGAATGGTTGGGGCAGGGTCGGTCGAGCATCTTGTCGAAATGGCCGTCGTGGTTAGCCGGTTTCTTGGTCGAGGGTCGGGCTGGGTGGTCTGCGGCGGCCACGAGGTCGTCATCGTGGCGTCGACCTTTGCCCTTCTTGCGGCTCGAGCTGCCGCCACCCCGCTCGTTGCGGCGGTCCGCGGACCGGTCGGAGGGTCGGTCTCCCCGACGGTCGTTCTCCGACCTTTCGTCCTTCGCCCGACCTCTATCGAAGTTGGCCTGGACGGCCTCTTCACTGGTGGCGAAGGTTGTGGCGATGTCGAGGAGGTCCCGGGCGGTTCGAGGGCTCCTTCGGCCCAACTTGTGGACGAGCGCCTTGGACGTCGTGCCGCTGGTGAAGGCGTTGATCACGTCGGCGTCGCTGATGTTGGGGAGCTCGTTGCGCTTTCATGAAAAGCGCTGGATGTATTCTCGGAGCGACTCGCCGGGCCCTTGCTTGCAATTCTTGAGGTCCCAGAAGTTACCTGGACGCGTGTAAGTCCCTTGGAAGTTACCGACGAAGATTCAGCGCAGGTCGCTCCAGTCTTGGACGCAGCCCTCGGGGAGGTGTTCGAGCCATCCTCGGGCTGAGTCGGTGAGGAAGGGCGGCAAGTACTGGATGGCGAACAGGTCGTCCGCCCCTCCGGTTCTGCAGGCGAGGCGGTAATCCTCGAGCCAGTGGACGGGGTTTGTTTCCCCGTTGTAGCGGCCGATGGTGGTCGGGCGCGAAATCTCTGCGGAAATTTCGCGTGCCGGATGAGCGATCCGAACGCTCTGGGTCCGACCCCGTCAGGGCTCGGGCTCTTGGAGTCGAGGGAGCCGCGTCGGTAATAGCGGTCATGGGAGCGTCTCCGACGGGATTCGTCGCGGAGCTCGCTCCTCGCCTGGCGCCTGGTGTCGATGGTGCCGCAGACGTCAAGGTTGGGGCCGAGGCGGGGGAGGACTGACCCCGCATGGTGTCGAGGGTTCCTGGGACCGGCGGTTGCTTTTTGTCTCCGACTGCTGAGGTCGGAGAGACGCCTCTGGTCGTTGAAGCGCGCTGCTGAGGTAGAAGCGTACGCGGTTGTACACTTCCCTCAGCGCTGAATCCTCGGGGGCAGTGGTCTCGTTGAGGATGCACGCTGCCGCCGCGAGTTTCTCGAGCGGGGTGTCGAAGGTCGGCGGCCCGCCAGCCGCGAGCTGCTGGTAGGCGGACCGTCCCCGGACTC
>BCLG01000639.1:0-12209 GCA_001602295.1 Zoysia matrella | reverse complement strand
CTCGCGCCGCGTCGCTGGGCCCGGCTGGAGCCTTGCCCCTAGGCTCGGGGCTGTCAGCGCATCCCGAGGGCGGCCAAGCTTGGCCGACGGCATCCACCGTGGGACGCAGGGACAGGTTCGCACCCGGCGGCTTGTTGTCGGGAGTCGCCGGTTCCGCGCCCTTCGGGGCGTAGAGAGTGAAGCACTCTCTCGACGGGTCGTGCCCCAAAATAAGGTGGCTCCGGGGCCACCAACGAGGGTGCCTTTCGCACGGAGCCTGGAGACAGAGCTCGCCGCCTTCGCTCGTGACGAAGTCAAGGCTCCCGAAGTGGAAAACCTGCCCAGAGGCGAAAGTGGGGACTTGCCACGACCGGCCGTCTCTAAAGACAGCGACCGTGAGGTCCCCGAAACGGAGGTGGGAGACCGAAGTGTCCCCTACAACGAAGTGTGGGGCCATCGAAAAACCGAAACGAGAGCACACCAAAAGAAAGATGCCCCCCTTCCTGGCGCGCCAACTGTCGGCGTTCTGACCACCGACACAGTGAATATACGATCGTGGGGGTGGTGTGCCTTCGGACTCTGAAGGGCCAAGTCTGAGGAAGACTCGGAGGGATTTTTTACCTGGTTCGGGCCACCCCGAACGGTGTAATACCCTACGTCCAGGGAGCGGATTATCTTGAGGACAATGTTACAAGACAGGATCCTCTCTTCGCGGGAGGACCCAGAACGTAGGTGAATGGGGGTGCTTGCTCGGAAGGATGCAAGGATCCCCGGGTTCTAATGGAGCTCGTATTTGTCTTTCGTATGTTTGTGGCTGTTGCTTGCGGTGATGTTCGACCGTTGTTTCTATCGTTCTCCGGGCTTTCCTTTATATGGGAGGGGACCCTGGGGTTACAGGTAATGGGTCTTACACGATTCTGCCGTCTCGCTGACAGGTAGGCCCTTCCGTCGTTGTCGCCATCATTTCGTTCCGTCCAGGCGTGGTCATGACCCGTCGCGTCGTGCGCAGCGGCGGGTACAGTGATGCTCGTCCGACACCACTATGCCGGCTACAGTGCTGTCCCGTCGTGTCTGGCAGCCGTCGCAGCTTTCTGCTGGAGTGTTGCCGTGGTGAATCTCGTCCCGTCCTGTCGGGACAGATAGGAGTTGGTCATCAGAGTAAATGTACCATAACGCGGTATCTACTTCCTAGGGGTCGCTCTCCGGGGGTCGATTCCCGGAGGCCAAGGTCTTCGCGCCTCTATGCGACCAAGACATGGCCGCCGTAGGTCGCCGCTGGGGAGTCGGAACCCGCGCCGTCCGACCCCCGACCTTTACCCGTCGGAGCGCGATCTGTTAGATACCCGGGGTACGTGATCCCGACAACTAGAATCACAGTCATTCCACTAGATGTACTGGCTAAAAACAGAGCAGGCCTGCTTGATAAATGAGGTTCCTTAAAGTCCAAAGGGAAACTCAGGAAAAGAATTCAAGTGGTATGAGTGAAAGGTGATATTTTGAAATTCACAGGACTTCATAATGCTTGTAAAAGTTGAATGTAAGATCACCAAAACGATGCAGATTTCTAAGTTGATAGAGAGCAATGCCATGGGGATGAGGGGAGAAGAAACGAATTTGCTTCCTCAGCTCAACCTCAATATTGTTTCTGGTCTCCACCATGTTAACTACTGGAGCACTTGAGCTGTATAGAAATTAGCCTCTGTGACTACTAATATACAACATTAATGTTTCTTGGTTACATCTCTAGACAGAAACACGGTGCAACGAGCTCGTTGGTGCCTTCCCCCATCCTTGATTTCCATTCATGCCGCAATGTAAAAGCAGGAGTGGATGAAGAATTTGCCATTTGACCCTGGCTACCAAGTTCCAAGGCTCTCGAAGAGGAGAGAGTATCTTTAGCCAGAACCTGGGGACTCGGTGGGGGTGAAGAAGGCAACTTGGAAGAAGTGAGTTGAGGGGAGAGGAAGCGTTCCCAGGGGACCTTTCGATTTAATTGGGTGAGGCTGGGCCGCTATCAATGCACACATCCGGTTTCGAGGAAGAAAAATTTTAATTTGGCCCATGAGCTAGTTTTGGGGGCCCATGACACCTTTTTTGAGAAGAGCTTCTTAAAACAAGATTTTGCCATGCCGATAATTAAAACAAAATAAGCAGTGAAAATCAAAGCTGCTGGAGGCAGAGAGGTGCCCTTGTCTGGCATTAACTCCAAAAGTGAAACCTGATGGGCATGAGGGGAGCATGAACCTTGATTGAAGAGGAGCTTCCCATCTTTGAGGATGCATGCAACAATTTAGAGTTATCAAAATCATAGTTATGGACAATCTGTTGCACAAAAACTAAACATGACCTGTTAAGCTTCTTTTTTTCCTCGAAAATACTGAGGAGCTGTGTAAGGATTGAGTGACCGAGAAGGCGGTTTGAATCAAGCATTAACACTGCGAGACTATTTCTTGCTCTTCCTAGATTCTAACAAATCTAGCAAACAACTCTTAGCAAGAGAGACTAGAGGATAAGAAAAAAACAACCTATCAAGCTAACAAGTAAAGCAATCAGCATGAGAGCCACCAAGAGATATCACAAAGCACCCTATCAAATTATGAGCAGTAAGGTAAAGCAATAAGTAAAGAGAGAAGAGATAGGAATGCTTAGTGATATTTTTTTCGAGGTCTCGGAAGGATGTCACCTTCCCCTAATCCTCGTTAAACCACTTCCGTCAGAGCATCGGTTCATCTCGTCATTTTTAAAACGGTGCTCCCAAGGGTATGCTTCACCTCTCGAAGTGAAGTCACCAGTGACCCAGCTGTAGCAAACAACCCTCACGCTAGAGCAGATCTCAAAGACTCTGGGCGCTCTCTCTTGGTGTCTCTTTTGAGCAGAGAATCTGAAATCGCTCATAAACTTGATGTCGTCTTCCACAAAATTTCAGGAGCTCGGACAATGACGCCTAACTGATCTAGGCTGCCATAGACCAAGAGTAACATGCCGAAGACACTCCTCTTAGCCTCACAAGCTCTAAAAATATATGGATACTCTTTGCTACTCTTCACAAGCACTCAAGATCTCACTAGATGCTTCTTTGTGCATCACTTGATGACCTTTGGCTTCCACAAATGATCTCCCAATTTCTCTGGTCGCAAGGGACTTCTACAATAGCTCTCCCAACGGTTTACATAGGCTCCAAGACCAGAAAGACAAAAAAAGCTGACTGCTTTTTGCAGTCACCGGACTATCCGATGATTGGGACCACAGGATTATCTGGTGACTCCTGGTCTTCGACTGACAAAAAGCATCATATCTAAAATCCATTCCAATTTCACCGGACTGTCTGGTTTATACCATCACCGGACTGTCCAGCGACTGTCTCTCTAAGACTTCCAAAGACACCTCTTCTGGACTTCTTCCTCTGACTCACCTGTCCGGTCATTGGACCATCGGATTGTCTGGTGACGTACTTCAACTCCATAGAGCACCTCTCTCTAGACTCTTGCCTTTTGCACTCACCGAACTGTCCGATGACTCCGACAGACTGTCCGGTGACTCTATCTGAATTGCTTCCATAAAATTGCCTGTCTGGACTTCTAATTTTAGACCTCATCGGATTGTCCGGTGACACTAGTGGACTATTCGGTGACTCTTTAAGTGCTGGAACTTGACTTCTTCAAGAACTTTTGGCTTTTCGCTGCAAACCTTGACAACTTCACGCTTTCACTGATCACTCAAATGCCTCAAAGAATCTAGAGCATCCATATTCTTTAATTTTTGTAAAACCAAGACAAGTAATCCGACCTCTCTTAATAGTACCAGTTTTTTCTATTGACACAAGGCCTAGAAACTAAGCCACACATGGCTTTAGAACATATTTAGCATGGGACAAGCTCCTACCTTGAAAGCACGTCGAGGATCCGAGCATCTTTGAAACAACCAACTCGTAGAAGTGGAGAATATTGTTGATTAACCTACATCTAACGCGTTAGTTCATGGTTCTCATTCAATCACTAAAATCATTCATACCTTTGAGAGGCTTCATTGGTTATGAAGCTAACAAGCTGCATTTCATTTCATTAAGAAGAATAAAAAGTACAATCAAAGGACAGAAACAATCCTTCTCCTAAAAACAGAGACCACTTTACATAATCGCTACACACACTGAAAAGAAAAGAAGGCCCTCTAGGTACCCAACCTAGACAGAAGCTCACAAAGTGATTTAGCTCCAACCAAATACCACAGGGCACATTCATTTCCAACAGTGTCTATCACACGAGTTACACTAGGCCGAGCTTTGTTAAAAATGTAATCATTTCGATGCTTCTAAAGCTCCCAAGCTACCAGAATTATCAAAATATTGTAGCCCTTTTCTTAGCTCCTTATCACAACCTTGGATGACCCTTTTAAGCTTTTGATTTTCAATTTGGATTTAAGATATCATAGAGTCTTTGTTAGTAGCTAAGCTTGACAAAACCTGCTGATTGAAAGATGAAGTTTAATTGTTTTCCAATATGGGGCAGAGGCCAACTTTATTTATAGAGCAGAAGCTGGGAGGTTCATGCTTGTTTTTTTCGAGGGGAGGGGGGGGGGTTCTGAATCAAGTTCTTGTTGAAAGAAACCCTCAGCTTGTTCCTCTTGCAGTCATCGCTAGCCTCTTTCCGTTCGTTCACCACCATCCCTCCATGAGTGAAAGTAGACATCAAAGTGATCCGTAATAATCTGAAAATGTCGCACCTCTCAAGCAGCAATAAAGGACCAAACTAACTGAAGACCCCATAAGGCAGAAAGTATAGCATCAAAAAATAGAAACTTAACAAAAAGGAGCCCTTCGGAGATGAAGAGAGGTAGTGAATAGAGCAGAAAAACTTACACATAACGTAATCTAGAAAATGGTGACCCTGAGAGAAATCCCAGTCTCGCACATGAAACTCCAGCTGAGGTTCTTGCTCTAGCTCCAAGAGTAAACCTGGTGATTGCCATGAACAGTGAAATGGCTCTCTAGCTTCACTCTCTAGCTCACAGTGCAACGAGGTCTAAATATCCATCGTCGCTCTATGGTGAATGCCAATGGCAGGGTGGCCACTAGCGTTGGTCGGGGACAGGATAGGAGATCACCGAGGAGAGAGCCTGTTAGCTTCATGACTATTGAAGCCCCTCAAAAGTCTGAATGGTTTTGGTGATTAAATGAGAACCACGACTCATTGGATGTAGTTTCATCAACACTATTCTACAATTTATACGAGTTGGTTGTTTCAAGGATGCTAGGAACCCCAGCGTGTTTTTCCAAGGTAGAAGCTTGTCCAAAGCTAAGGACGATCTAGAGCAATGTGTGGCTTAGTTTTAGGCCTTGGGTCTAGGAAACACCGATACTATTAAGAGGACCGGGGCACTCGTCTTGGTTTTACAAGTGTTAGAGAGTATGGATGCTCTAAGTTCTTTGAGACACTCGAGTGATCAGTGGAAGCTTGAAGGCGTCAAGAGCTGCAACAAGGAGACAAAAGATCTTTGAAGAAGTCAAGTTTTAGCATCTGAAGACTCACCGAACTGTTCGAAGGTGTCACTGAATAGTACAGTGAAGGGTGCAGTTAGAGGTCCAGTGAGGTAGTTTTCTGGGATCAGTTCAGCTAGAGTCATCAAACATTCCATGGGGGACATCGGATAGTCCGGTGAGTGCGTTGAAGTGAAGTCTTCACCAGTCAGTCCGGTGAGCCAGAAGCCGGAGTCCAGAAACAGTGTCTTTAGTCTAGAAGCGGTGCCTTTGAAAGTCCAAAAGAGAAGGTCACCGGTCAGTCCGGTGATGGTATGAACCGGATAGTTCGGTGTCTTTGGCAGTCGAAGACTAGAAGTCACCAGACAGTTCGGTGGTCCCAGTCACCGGACAGTTCGGTGACTGCAAAATGCAGTCAACTTTTTGGCAACGGCTCTAAATGAGCCTTTCAGGGATTGGGGCCTCTTTAAATCATTGGGAGAGTTGTTATGGAGGTTACCTACAGCCATAAAAGTTGGGATATCATTTATGAAAGCCAAAGGTCATCAAGTGAAGCACAAGGAAGCATCTAGCAAGATCTTAAGTGCTAGTGAAGAGTAGCAAAGAGCATGTATACATTTCTAGAGCTTGTGAGGCTGAGAGGAGTATCTTCGGCTTGTTACTCTATGGCAGCCTAGACCAGTTAGACATTGTTGTCCAAGCTTTCGAAGACTTGTGAAAGATGATATCAAGTTTATGAGCGGTTCTCTAGTCCCCCGCTCAAAAGGGATACCAAGAGTAAGCGCTCGAGCTTTGGAGGCTTGCTCTAGAGCTTGAATATTGTTTGCTACAGTCGGGTCACCGGTGGCTTCATTCAGAGAGTGAAGCGTACCCTTGTGAGCATCATTTCGAGAACGACAGGAGGAACCAAGACTCCGATAGGAGTGGTTCAACGAGGATTAGAGGAAGGCGCCATCATTTTGAGACATCGAGAAAATTCATTGAGCATCTCTTTCACCCTTCTTTTACTGCATTTACCTTATTACGAGTAGTGTGATTGGTTGCTTGGTTATATCTCTTGGTGGCTCTCACGCCAGTTTGCTTGATAGATTGATAGGCTGTTCTTTCTAAATCTTCTAGAGTTTAGTTGTCTCCTAGCTTTGTTGTTCTTTTGCTTAGTTCTTTCTTGCTAGGAATTGATTGCTAGTTTGCTAGAAGTTAGGAAGAGCGTGAAAAAGAATTAGTAGTGTTAGTGCCCGATTCAACCCCTCTTTCTCAGTCACTCGATCTTTTCAAGTGGTATCAGAGCCAAGTGCTCATTTTGTAGCTTAACCACCTTGAGAAAGTGATTGGGAGTGATGGAGACAAGTTATTCGTCGGGTCCGGTAGTGGCTAATGGAAGAATCGCTTGCTAAGCTACCTTTATGCCACAAAACAGATGGATTCGAGTGCTAACATGAACATCTCATCAAACTCTTCTTCTAGAAACTCCTTAAGTGCTACTCCCTCTGTCCTGAAATATTTGACGTCCTACAGTCGGACAGCGAAACCAAGGAAATCTGCGTCACGTCTGTTGCTGCAGTGGCCGCGTCCCTGACTGGACTGTGCGCTCATGTGTGGACAGCAGCAGAGGAAAAAGCCACTGATTAGCTTTCACTTTGTCATACTGACCTGTGGAGTCCTAATGTTTGAGCACCCATGGTACGTGAAGAGCAAATGGGGAGTTAAATGGCGGCTTGGAGTGGGATGCAACGGAGTTAACATGGGCACGCGCTTCGGCGTTGCGCAGAGAGAGAGATGGCAGCATAGGCCATTAATTTGAGGGTATTTTGTGAAAATTTTATTGTTGTTATTGCATTGGGATGCGAGGATGATAAGTAAATTAGGAAAATTGAAGATGTGTAGGATGACAAGTAAATTGGGACGGAGGGAGTATTTTGTTTGAAAATTCTAGTTACCTTGAGCTCATAGATGCTTACACTCACTTTAGAACTCTTGATGGTGAAACTATAGGTGCTACTATTTAATGATTGCATGATCTTTTGAAGAGATCAATTCTTTTGAAGGAGCACTCAAAATCTCTCATGAAGAATCCATCAAGAAGAAGTTCCTCTCAAACGAGAATACTAGTACTCTTGTCTCTCATGAAGCTTCATCAATAAGGATGATCTAAATGTCTCTATCTCAAGTGAGATTCATGCTCATCATAGTCTTGAGTAATCGGTTTGCAATAACTCTACCTCTGCTAGGTCTTACTTACCTCTTGATAATAATGCTATTGTAGTAGTTTGTTAGAGAATTCCTTTGATGTTTTATATATTGAGTATGACAATATTAATCGTTACCCTTCCTAATAAAACCCCAAAAGATCTATGTATTCGCATTGATAAACTTGTAGGATGGATCAATTCTTATGGGGAAGCATCATATCTCAATTGATGAAGCAAACAAGAAGAAAGTTGATGCTTGAAAGAGTCATCTTAAGCGTTGTAGAGGGCAAAGTTGATCAAAAGAAGTTGCTCTTATTGTTGAGATTAGTACAAATGAATCATGTAATATTTTAGATACTAATACCTCCTGTCTCTTGGCTTCTAGCAAGGTGAACTACAAAAATAGTGGGAAACATTAGTTTTTTAATAGTGGTTGCACTTAACATATGATCAGCAATTATAAGATGTTCACCACCATCAACAAAGATGAGGATAAAGAAAAGTTAACTTTTAGGGATAATTCCAAAGGAAGAATCAAGGGGTTGGGCAAAGTCGCTATCTCAAATGACTTGTCCATTTTTAATGTCATGCTAATGGAATCTTTGAGCTTCAATCTTCTCTCAGTTTACCAATTATGTGATCTTGGCTTCAAATCCTTCTTCAATGACAATGGTGCCGAATTGATCAACAAGTCTTTGGGTCTCGCATTCAATAGTTTTCGGCACAACAACTTGTACATTGTGGATTTCTTTTCAAATGAGGTTGCACCACAAACTTGTCTTATTGCAATGTCCTCCAAAGCATAATTATGGTATAGGAGGCTTGCCCATACTAGAATGGGGCAACTAAAGAAGATCATAAGATGGGTTTGGTTCTTGGAATTCAAAATGTTACTTTTGAGAAGGACAAATTGTGTAGTGCTTGTCAAGCGAGAAAGCAAGTGGCCACTCTTCATCCTTACAAGACCATAATGTCCACATCAAAACCTCCTGAGCTTCTTCTTATTGATCTCTTTGGACTAACAATATGCAATAGTCTTGGTGAGAATCTTTATTGCATGGTGATTGTTAATGATTTCTCTCGGTACACATGGACTATATTTCTAGAAGACAAAGCTCAAGCTATCACCAACTTTAAGAAGTTTGCTAAGAGAGCTCAAAATACATTTGATGCAAAAATAAAAAAAGTTAGAAGTGATAATAAGATCGAGTTCAACGATTTCATCATTGAGGAATATTGTGATGATCTTGGCATCAAACATAAATTATTTGCTACTTACAACCTGGAGCAAAATGGTGTTGTAAAGAGAAAGAGTCAGACTCTCATCAGTCTTGCTAGAGCTATGTTAGATGAATATGAGACTCCGGAGAGGTTTTGGGCTGAAGCTATCAATACGGTATGCTACACTTCAAACCGTGTCTATCAACATCATGTATTGAATAAGACCCCATATGAGCTCTTGGTGGGAAGAAAACCCAATGTGGCCTACTTTCGGGTCTTTTGATGCAAGTGATATATCTTCAATAAGAAGAAAAGGCTCGGCAAATTTGAGAAAAAGATCGATATTGGATTTTTTGTTGAGTATTCCGATAACTCTAAGGCTTATCGTGTTTTCAATGCAACTACCAGATTTGTAGAGGAATCATGTGATGCACAATTTGATGAAACTAATTATTCTTAAGAGAACAAAGAAACTTATATTTGTGATGTAGATGATAATGAACTCTTGGAGGAGGCAATGCGTAAGATGGTCGTGAGAGAAGTTCTACCAAAAGAAGATGACCCTACGCCGCCACCGGAAGATTCCTCCTTGACACAACAAGAGATCACTACATCAACAAATCAAGCTCAAGAATCATCAAGTGTACAAGCACCAAAATAACTACCTCAAGAGCCTACTACCCCAAGAAATCAAGGGTCATCTACATCAAATGCTACACTATCATGCCCAACAAAGATATCAAGAGTTGAAGAAGATTGCAGCTCTCCGCTCCGATAAAAAGATACCGTCATCTCCCAGGAGCAAGCCATTCAAGATGCACAAAATGTCTCTCCACTGCAAGCTCCACCGCCTTAAGAAGCTCCAAAGAGACACAACCCCATTTCACGAGATCACAAAAGTGACTTGATTCTTTAGAGTCCCTCTCAAGGGTTAAAGACAAGGAGAAATCAATATAAGCCAAATTATACTAATGATGATGATGCTAACATTGCCTGTGAGAATCTCTCTTTTGTATCTTTGATAGAGCCCAAGAACATTTATTAAGCGGTGGAGGATCACAAATGGATGATAGCTATGCAGGAGGAGCTCAATAACTTTAAGAGAAATCAAGTTTGGAAATTAGTTAAGAGTCCAAAACACAAGAACATTATTGGTGCCAAATGGTCTTCAAGAACAAGCAAGATGAAAATAGTAATGTCGTTAGGAACAAAGCAAGACTCATGGCCAAGGGTTACTATTAAGTTGAAGAGGTGGACTTCAATGAGACCTTCGCCCCAATGGCTCGACTTGAGTCAATTTGAACCTTACTTGCTTATGATTCACATTTTAACTTAAAATTATATCAAATGGATGTGAGCGCATTTCTAAATTGCAATATTAATGAGCATGTTTTTGTTGAGCAGTCACCCGGCTTCGAGGATCGCAAGCACCCTGACCACACTTTCAAGATGAAAAAAGCTTTGTATGGACTCAAGCAAGCTCCAAGGGCGTGGTATGAGAGGCTAAGGGACTTCCTCACTGGCAAGGGCTTCAAAATAGAGAGTATGGATAACACTCTCTTCGCTAAACATGTTGGCAATGATCTTTTTATTTATCAAATATAAATGGATGATATTATCTTTAGGTCAACTAATGAAGGTTATAATGTAGAATTTCAAGAGCTAATGGCTAAAGAATTTGAGATGTCCATGATAGGATAGTTTCACTTGTTCCTCAGATTCCAAATCAAGCAAATAAAAGGAGGAACATTCTATCTATCAAGAGAAGTACACAACAGATCTTCTCAAGCATTTTGGAATGGAGGATTCGAAGCCAATCAAGACTCCAATGGCCACAAATGGTATTTTTGGCCTGAATGAGAGTGGTATATCAGTTGATAAAAAGCTTTATCATTCCATAATTGGCTCTCTCTTATATCTTACCACTTCTCGTCCGAATATTATATTTTTAGTGTATGCTTATGTGCTCGTTATCAAGCTAATTCTAAGGAATCATATCTAAGTGTTGTCAAAAGAATTCTTAGTTACCTCAAGTATACACCAATTATGGGCCTTTGGTATCCAAAAGATGGAGGATTTGATCTTATTGGCTACTCCAACTTGGATTTCATCGGATGCAAAGTGAGTCGAAAGAGTACCTTCGATGGATGTCAATTTCTTAGAAGATCTTTAGTTGCTTGGAGCTCTAAGAAGAAAAATATCGTGGCTCTCTCAATGACCGAAGCGGACTATATAGCAGCTAGTGCTTGTTGTGCTCAACTTCTTTATATGAAGCAAACTCTCCTGGACTTTGGACTAAAATATAATCAAATTCCACTATATTGTAATAGTGAGAGTGCTATCAATATGGCTCTTCATAAGGGTGATCATGGCCATGCCAAACATATTGAAGTCAAACATCATTTTATAAAGGATTATGTGGTCAAGAGGACATTGATCTTATTAGTATGAGGACAAATGATCAATTGGTCGATATTTTCACGAAGCCCCTTTATGAGAAGAATTTCAACAAGCTAAGAGGAGAGCTCAACATCCTCGATCCCTCAGACTTCACTTGAGTAAAGCTTAGCATCTTCTTGTATATACTTGTTTGCTTGTGTTTGCTTTGTTTTTGTTATTCTTCTTGTTTTGTTTTGTAGGACCATCATCTAACCCTTTCAATATAGCAATGAAGTTGTAGAGCTTGGGAAGAATGCTCATGGGGTGCCTAAGGCTAAGAGATGACGATCATTGTGAGTAAGCTTGCGAGGGGATTTGAAGGAGATGAGGGTAATTGTTTTCTAGTCGTTCTTCATCATCAGCATGCATCCTTTTGTTCTTTTTTATGCATTTGTGTGCATCTCATGCATTGCATCTAGTGTCTTAGACGTCAAGCACGATTCTAGAGTGAGTTGCTTATAATCAAATATAAGTTTATTGCCTCTAGATATTTGTTAAAGTAATTGTGAGCTTTCATGCCATTGAATCATAATCTTTCGAGCTATAAGGTTAAATCTACTTACGCGGCTCAAATACTATGGTTCATACATTGGCATGTGAATTACTAACTCCCCTCTTGTTGAAAGAATAGGAAGCTTCTTGGTTAAATCCTTGTAGGGAAGAAACTTGTCAAGAGAGGTATCATTCGAGGAGGAGTAAGAGTCAAGACAAGATGAAAGGACAAGAGAAGAATTTCTAGATGATCACTCAGTAATATTGCTCTATACACCTATTCTATTGTTTTGTCCATTGCACTCTCCTCCTGTGGTGCTCTTTTTGTTGACATGACAAAGGGGGACAAGTATGAGTATTAATGATGGTGATGATCGAGAAGAGAATTGGTGGTCACAAATTGTGATAAGATTGGT